>CAUYPK010171492.1:0-31411 GCA_963574355.1 Loris lydekkerianus
TGATTTTTTTTTTTTTTTTTTTTTGTTTTTTTTTTTTTTGTTGTTGGTGGGTGGGTTTGGGGGGTGGGGGGGGGGGGGGGGGGGGGGGTGGGGGGGGGGGGGGGGGGCGGGGGGGGGGGGGGGGGGGGGGGGGGCGCCCCAACAGGCAGGAATTGCTGCCTCCAGGGGGCAGGGTGAGGGGTGCCACCTCCCATACTGTTGCCCTGGATAAGAGTCTCTGACATCAGTGGGACCGGAGTGAAGGAGTAGCCTGAGTAAAGGCAGCAAAGCTGAACCTAGTTCCTAAGGACCCCCATGTAAGGAGGGAAGGGAAGCTGATTAAATGCCTCCTCTGTACCATCCCCTTCCTAATTGTCACATCACTCCTGAGAAAGTCTCCTTTGTCACCTGTTTAAGCAGAGGGTGTAGAGATTCAGAGTGGCCGTTACTTGCCCAAGGTCATGAGCTGGCCTGTGGCCCATATGGGTCTCAGTTCAGTGTATTCAGCTCAGTTGGTGACACATACAGCCTGCCAGAGAGCGGCATCTGGCTTAGGTGGGATATGAGGGGGATGTGCTCTCTGCTCTCTGGGCGCCCCACAATAGGAGGCTGAGGGACTCTTGCCCGCTCACTGAGTCCCATCCTTCCTTAGAGTTGGACCAGCACCTGCTTGGCCCCAAACCACTCTTCTGAGGTCACTCTAGGCTCAGACTCAGTGCCCTTCTCCAAGAAGCAATGTGTTAAGACCCTTCCAGGGTGAGAACAGTTTGGAAAACTGGAGACAGCAGACCACACAGATGGGGTGGCTGGAGGACAGAGACTGCAGTGTGCAGGGCACTTGCAAGTCAGGAAGCTGGGAACATCCCCAGGCACCTGAGATGGGAGACGAAGGAGTCTAACCCCAGGGTGAGGGCAAAGATGCCTGCCCTGCAATCACAGTGATTATAAGGAAGGGCACTGGCCAGGCCTCTGGAGTGAAGATTGGAGCAGACACTTCCCTCCAACAAGTCCAGGAAATTGTGACTATGGAGGAAAGTTGTGCTGATGCAGAAATGCCTCACCTCCTGATGCACTAAGCACTTGCAGGGCTGGAAGAGGCTGCTGTCAGGGCTGCAAAGACCAGCAGGACATGGTCCTGCCCATGGAGGACATGGTCCTGCCCATGGAGAAGTCGTGCACCCTTACCTCCCCTCTAGCAGCCAGCAGGGATGCACTGGTCTGCGGCTTCCTTCCAGGTGAGATGTGAGTTTCACTTCTTGTTGCCATGAGGAACTCATGAATTTTAAAGTAATCGATGTGTCCTCATCCCAAGCAGTTTTTATTTTTCCTTTTCTGATGCTCAAACTAATCTTTGGCCATGGGGATTTTCTTCAGTTGAGTTTTCAGTCTTTTGACACACTATTAGCAGTCCTAGAGAGCACTGTTTTTTACTAATAGTACGAGATGTTCTGAGCTCAACTTGTGCCAGAAGTCAGCTGTTCTCTAAAGAGTGTGATGCTTGTTAATCAGAAATGGTGATTGGAAGGCACAGCAGCTACTTCCCCAGCTCACCTAGAGACCACACCTACCTGGGCCTTCACAACTATGATTCTCAGAAGTTTTTGGACTAAGACAGTCCTTAGAAAAACTATGGTACACAATTATAAGAGGGAACTTACCTAACAAATGCAAACATTGTAACCTAGTTCTTTGTACCATCAATTAACCTGAAACAATAAAAAGAAGAAGAAAAATAAAAATGTTTTAAAAAGAAGAGAAAACCACTTAAAACTCACATTATTGGGTTCCACTCTAATTCAGGGAGTCCAAGGTTGATGCTCAAAATCTGTGTTTGAACATACTTCTAAACCATTCTCATGAATTATCAAGAGAAATTATTCTCAGACAGAAAGACTTTCTGGAACCAGTTAAGTCTGATGGTGAGGGAGCGTGTCAGGTTTTTCCTTTATGACATTTCTGAGAAGTAAAGACCTCAAGAGATTAATAATAGTTACTGTGTATGATAATTTACTCTGGACCCTTGAGTCTGTATTTCAAAAACTTTTCTTCCTCCTGAGACAAAATTTAGTTCTGAAAGAAGAGGATAATTTGTCAATTGCTTACAAAACCCACTTTTCTCATCATCTCCAAACACCCTGAATGTATTGCTGAATTAGGTGATAATCTTCAGATATACACACAAGTAAATTTGTTAAATTTTAGTACAACTGTCTCAATAAAGATAAGGGAGAAACCGTGGAATGAAAACCCAATCATCGCCTGTGGTTTGGCTTGATGAAATCTCTCTGAAATACTGACCCCACACATCCGCCTTGCTGAAGGAGGACCACAGGACGGAGGGTCCCTCCCAGTGTGTCTGGGATTTTCCCATAACTTGGATGTCTCTGGATCTTCCTGGGAAATTATGCATTTGTAGTCATTTCTGTTTTCAGTGGTTTTTTTGTTTTATTTGTCACTATTTCATAATCCTGAAATGTACCCACTATTCTCCCTTTGTAAGGTAGCAGAGGTCCTCAAACTTTTTAAACAAGGAGCCAGTTCACTGTCCCTCAGGCCACTGGAGGGCCAGACTATAGTTTAAAAAAAAAAAAAACAACTATGAACAAATTCCTATGCACACTGCACATATCTTATTTTGAAGTAAAAAAACAAAATGGGAACAAATACAATCACACCACCTCATGTGGCCCGCGGGCCGCAGTTTGAGGACCCCCTAGAGGATGAGAACAGGGCCAAGTGGGACCTTCTAATCAGGAAACTTCAATGGAATGAACACGATTTTAGAGACTAAAATAGACCCACAAATGAAAGGAGACCTGAACAGGACAGCCCCTCCCCTCCCTTCTCTAAAACACGTTCCCTGGGGCCTGGCATATGCCAGGTGTCCCCTTGCTCCATCTGTTATTAAGTCAGTAGACAAATCTGGCCCTGAGACCCTCTCATAGCTGACTCAGTGTGGACATGGATACTCACTCCATCTGGAATCCTGCATTCCACATAGGAGAGTTTTTTATTTTTGATAAAGATATCTTACCCTATTTCCAAATTTCTGCTGATAACAAAGTCTATTCAGACAAAGCGGGGACATTATCAGATGGAGAAAGGCAAAGCTAATAGAGGGAAGGGCCCTGCCCAGAGATGCTTGGCCAGGGGCAGCTGGGCTCAGTCTGCGGGACAGGCCACAACCTCTGCTTGCTGCTGTTCCCTGCCCTGGGCTGGGGAAGAAGCAGGAAAGACAGCTGCTTTCCTGTTATCCTTTAAACTGCTTATCAGCAACTTTTGCACATCCCATATGCTTAGCTGGTTTCAAGGAAGAGTATTTTAACATTTGTCCAAATCAAAGCCACATTGGCTGACCCTCCAGCCCAGAAACAGATTGGTATGCTGTGTGTTTGGCAACTCTGCCCCATGGGTGGTCATCCACACTCCTCTTACCAAGCAAAGGAGAGGCAGCTTGTAGCTCGGAGGGCACCTGTGGGTCCTCTGTTCCCAGAGTCCCCCAGTTTCTGCTCCATCCTCAGAATCCCACACTCTTCTCGCAGGAACAACCCAGACGCACCCACTCTGGGCTGGCTGACTCCATGGAGCAGAGGGCTCCCTGGGGCTCTCATGACACTGATTGTGGTGGCCTCCTCCCTACAGTAACTCTTCAGATTCACTTGACTGACTTACTTTAAACAGGCACATGTTCCTTTGGGAGCCATTTCCCGCTCTTCTGAGAGTGCTGCATGGGGAGACCCTTCTTCAACCATCACTTCAGACTGGTTGCAGGACAGATTTGTTACTCAAGACACAGGCCCCTTAAAACTCCTTCTATTAATAATAAAGGATGCTCGGGATTCCACAGATGACCTGAGATTTTGGAATTACTTGAGAGAGCCTAGGAGTTGCATTTAAACTTGGGGTACCTTCACTATCAAGAGAACCCAGAAACCCTGTGCCTCTAGTCTTTTTATCTTTCATTGTAGATTAGAACTTTTCCCCACCTCAGCCTTATAATACAAGAAAAAAATCATACATAGATCATTACAAAAGTTTTGAGATAGCAAAAAAATCAAGAAACATAAAATCCACACAGACAGAAACAAATGAGGCCCTCCTAGCAACACTCCTAAGGCAGGAAAGTTGAAACTTGCACACATATGTCAGAAAGGACACTGTTGACAGTGTTTCTTAGAAGTGAAATAATAAAATATAACACAGTCTGTCTCAAAATATGTGTAGTGACCTACATACAACTTCACATTCAGAAGACACTAACCAGAGTCATTATGAGCTGATCTTCTCTCCCTTTCAAGGCCTTCACTATCTCCATTGTGATATACTCAAGTTGTGGTCGATAGACCAGCAGCACCAGCTTCAATTCAAAATCTCAGGTCCCTCCCCAGGAGATTTGTGTAAATGTCAAGTTGAAAAACACTGCTGTAGAGGACACAAAGAGTTAGACTTGGATACTGTGGGCTTTAGTCTTAGGTCTTCTACTGTTTAGCTGTGCACATTGGGCACTGTAACTTTCCTCAGCTTGAATTTTATTACCAAAATAATAAGACACTTCATCAGGGCTCTTTAAGGTTGCAACAGCTAAAACAAAACTTAAACAGGCAAGAGCAGGGAATGAAATAAGCAAGATGGCAGACAGGTTGGCTCCAGGTCCTTTTTCCTACATGGAAACATCAAAATAACATCTAGAGACTGGCTAAAATAACTTTATAGGAGCTCTGGGAAACAGTGAAAGGTTTTCAGCTATCAAGTAAATGCCTTAGTCAAGAAAAAGCCACATTCAGAACAGGCAGAAATTTTATGGCATGTTTACTTGCTTTCATTCCACACCCTCCTTGGCATAGCATGTTTGGAGAAAACCACAGCCCAAGTCCCAAGTCCATTCATCAAACTGGAAAGAGAAGAAAAGACTGCATTTGCAATATTTTAACATGCCTGGGAACTGCCTGAAGTACTAGTCTCTATTTACTTAACTCACAGCTCAAATGGGGAAAAGTGGAATGACTTGGATACCAGGCCAGGAAAAGCCACAGAAAGTAGCAAACACTGCTTATGAAAACTAGATGCACTGAGTAAAGGAAGGTAAGATTATAAATAAAGGAAAACAATAGAATATGTAAAGCCCTGAGAAGAAATTCTTTGGGAAATTAAGACATTTAAAAGCAATCATGTACATAGAGGATATAGAGGAGGAAAGCACACACAGAGGAGATCCAGGGCAAATGCATGTGCAGAAAAGACCAAAGATGACCTTGTGTCTTCACTATGGGCTGACCCCCAAACTCAAAACTTACCTTGTCAATTAATGAAGGACTTGTCAGTCTGCAAAGCTGAGAAAAAATGGTTCTTTTAAAGAAGGCCCAGTTTTTAAAGAGAAAGAAAATAAAAAGCTTATTAAAAAAAATAGGAAAGCATAGCCAAGTCAAAGGAAGAAAATAGAGTGTCAGAAACCATTCCTGAAGAAACACTGGCATCAGATTTACTAGACAAAGACTTAAAACAACTGTCTTAAATATGCTGAAAGAGCTAATAGCAAACACAGAATAATGAGCTACTGGAAATTGGGGAAAAAATATAAGAAAAAAATCAGCAAAGAGATAGAAAGTATAAAAACAAATTAAATAAAAATTCAAGACCTGGGCAGCACCTATGGCTCAGTGGGCAGGGCACTGGCCCCATGTACCAAGGGTGGTGGGTTCAAACCCGGCCCTGGCCAAACTGCAACAAAAAAAATAGCCAGGCATTGTGGTGGACAACTGTAGTCCCAGCTACTCGGGAGGCTGAGGCAAGGGAATCACCTAAGCCCAGGAGTTGGAGGTTGCTGTGAACTGTGTGATATCATGGTACTCTACCGAGGGTGATAAAGTGAAACTCTGTCTCTACAAAAAAAAAAAAAAAAAAAAAAAAAAAAAAATCTATACCTAAAATTACAATGCCTGAATAGAAAAATTTACTAAAGATGCTCAATTGTAGGTTCAAACAGGCAGAAGAAAGAATCTGTGAATTGAAAGACAGGTCTTTTGATGCTTTTGATTCTCAGAAGCAAAAAGAAAAATAAATGAAGAAAAGTGAACAAGCCTAAAGAATCTATGAGACAACAAGCAGACCAATACACATGCTATGAGAGCCCCAGAAGGAAAGATAGAAAGAAACCAAGAGATTGAAGAAATAATGGCTAAAAATGTCCTAAATTTGAAGAAACTTGAAAATATACAAATACAAAAAACTCATTGAACTCCATGTAGGATACATTCAAAAGACCCACATTGAGACACATTATAATCAAACTGCAAGGCCAAATACAAGAGATTCTTGAAAGCAGGAAAAGAAAAGTGACTCATCCATGTAACAGTGGTTCTCAACCTTCCTAATGCCTCCTAATGCTGTGACCCTTTAATACAGTTCCTCATGTTGTGGTGACCCCAACCATAATTAGAGAATGACCAAACAGAAGATCAATAAAGAAACAGAGTACTTAAACAACCCTATAGATCAATTGGACCTACCATTTATACAGAGAACAGTCTGCCCACCAACAGAAGAATACACATTTTTCTCAAGTGAACATAGAGTATTTTTCAGGATAAATCATTTCTTATGCCACAAAGCATAAGTCTCAATAAATTTTAAAAGAGGCTTGGTGCCTGTAGCTCAAGCAGTTAGGGCACCAGCCACATATATCAGAGCTGGTGGGTTCGAATCCAGCCCAGGCCTGCCAAACAATGACAACTACAACCAAAAAATAGCCAGGCATTGTGGCAAGCACCTGTAGTCCCAGCACTTGGAAGGCTGAAGCAAGAGAATCACTTAAGCCCAGGAGTTGGAGGTTGCTGTGAGCTGTGATGCCACAGCACTCTACTAAGAGCAATAGCTTGAGGCTCTGTCATAAATAAACAAATAAAATAATTTTTAAAAGAGTTACAGTGTTTTTCTGATGAAAATTAAATAAAACCAGAAATCAAAGCTAAAGAAAAACTGAAAAATTCACAAACATGTGAAAATTGAACAGCACACCCCTAAAAACCAATAGGTCAAAGAAGAAATTTTAAAAAGTAAAATAGTAAAGCATAGGGGATGCAGCAAAAGCAGTGTTAAGGGGGGAATTTATGGCTATTAAATCTTACATTAAAAAAGAAGAAAGATCTCAAATCAACAATCTTACTTTACACATTAAGGAACTAGAAAAAGAACAAACCAAACTTAAACCTAACAGAAGAAGAGAAATAATAAAGGTTAGATCAGAGATGAATAAAATAGAGAAGAGAAAAACAATCGGGAAAATCAACAAAATTAAGAGTTGGGTCTTCTAAAGATCAACAAAAATGACAAAAGTTTAGTTAGATTAACTTAGAAAAAACCTACATAACGAATAATAAATAATTAAAATTAGAACAGAAGAGGACGTATTGCAACCAAATTTACAGAAATAGAAAGAATTATAAGGCAAATGAAACAGAGTACTTATAAATAAACTTATATTTATGGTCATGCGAAATTTTGACAAGAATACTAAGACAATTCAATAGAGAAAGGGTGTACCTGGTGTTGGAAAAATGAATAGATACATGCAAAAGAATGAATTTGGACCCATAACTAACACCACATACAAAAATTAGCTTGAAATGGATTAAAGACCTAAACGTAAGAGCTAAAACCATAACAATCTTAGAAGAAACCTTAAGAGAAAACTTCATGGTATTGAACCTGGAAATGATTTCTTTGATACAGCACCAAAAGTACAGGCAATAAAAGAAAAAGCAGACAAATAAGATTTCATCAAAATCTAAAACTTTTGATCATCAAAGGACACCATTAACAAAGCTGTGGCAGAACATATTTGTAAGTCATATACCTGATACAGGATTAATATCCAGAATAGATAATGAATTCAAAAATTCAACAAAAAGATACCAAATAGCCTGATCTAAAAATGGGCAAAGTTCACAAGCAGACATTTCTCCAAAGATACACAGACAGCCTATAACCACGTGGAAAGGTGCTCAATGTCACTAGTCACTAGGAAAATTCTAATCAAAATCACAATAAAATACCTCTTCACACTACTTAAGATGGCTATCATTTTTTTTTTTTTTAAATAGAAAATAAGTGTTGGCAAGGATGTGGTGAAATTGAAATTTTTGTGCATTGCTGATAAGAATGTAAAATGGTACGACCACTGTGAAAAATGGCATAGTGGTTTCCTCACAAAATCATACATAACTACTTATAAACCATCAGTTCCATTTCTGGATATAAATGCAAAGGAACAGAAAACAGTGTCTTAAACAGTAATTTGTACACCAATATTCACAGCAACATTATTCACAATAGCCAAAAGGTGGAAGACACCCAAGTGTCCATCAATGGATGAATGGACAGACAACTTTATAGTATATACCTGGGTCATTATGAAAGTTTTAAAATACATAAAAATCAAGAAACATAAAATCTACATGGCCAGAAGCAAATGAAACCCTACCAGCAACACTGATAAATTGCTCAAGTTAAAACTTGCACAGGTGAATCAGAAAAGACACTGTTGATTATGTTTCTTGAAAGTGAGATAATTGACCATAACGTAGTCTATCTCAAAATTTTCATAGTGACCCACATGAGAGATTTGACAATTCAGTTCTCAAACTCATCCTAGAAAAAGTGCTATATATCTCATCGCTGAATATCACTACAGTTGCCTTCAAAGTACTTCCCTGGGCACCAGTCCCTAGACCAGTGCCTAATCCACCCATCAAAGCAATTTTGGAACACTTTTTCTGGAATGGACATCAGCACTGTCATTGTAGGGCACACAGAACACAAAACAACAATAATGAATGCGAATCAGCAAGACACCACCACACATTCACACAAACACAGGTGTGGGACTCCGATATAAGAAGGTTATGAAACCTTACCAAGTTGTCTGTACAATGTTGCCAGTGTAAGCATATGGTGGCAAATTAGCAACTTTAATTGTCTGATCTTGGTACGATGACAGCTTTGATGGTCATTCCAGAAAAAGAGTTCAAAAATCACTCTGAAATGTGGACTATGCACCAGCATAAGTGCATAGCTTCCCAAGGGGAGGACTTCAAAGGTGACTGTAGTGATGTTCAACATCGGGGTAGGTAGCGCTTTTTCTAAGCTGAATTCATAAACTTGATTGTCAGACTACATATCCATACGTGGAATAGGATATTATTCAGCCTTAAAAAGGGCGGAAACTCTGACACCTGCAAAAACATAAATGAATCTTAAAGATAAGTAAAATAAACCACACACAAAAGCATAATATTGTATGACTCTGCTTGTATACAATACCTAGTGTAACCAAATTTGTAGAAACAGAAAGAATGGTCTTTCCAGGGGTTGGAAGGAATGGGAAATGGGGAATTGTTCATTAGGAACAGAGTTTCACTTTCACAGAACAGAAAGAGTTCTAGAGATGAATGGTGGTGGTGGTTGTACAACAATATGATGTACTTACCAGGCAATGGTGGAGATGCCAGTTGAAAGTTAGAACTATCATTTACATTCTTATTCAACTCCAGAATGATAGCTGTATGTATCAGTACTTTGAAGACACTACACTGTTGTTTTGAAGAACCTTTATTGCAAATGAGAGGTCTCTTGTCAATCTAATTGTACACTCTCTATCTCTAGTAGCTTAGATGATGTTTTCATTATCTTGGCTGGTCTAGGTATGATTTTCTTCGGTATGATTTATTTATTTGTTTTTAGGTTAGTAATTCAGTTCTGGAAAATTCTTACCCCTTTGGATTCTTCCTTTAAATATTCTTCTCTTGACTTTCCTTTAGCTCTCATTCTAGAATCCTCTGATATGTACTGAAAATATTCCTTTCTATCTTTCATGACTTTTCACTGGGCTTTCTCATTTTCTGTGTCTTTATCTTCCTATTTTCTGTGTTCTCTGGAATGTCCTCAGATGTGTTCTTCATTTTGCTAATTCTCTTATCATCTGTGTTTAAACTACTGATACTTGGATTTTTAATCAAAAACTACATTTTTAGTTTCCAGAAGTTGTATGTAGTTGTTTCTCAAATCCTACTTTTAAGAAAATACTTCTCATTCATTATGTTCTCTCTCCACTTATCTCTTTTTTATAATTTCAAGCACTCATTTTTATCTTAATTTTAAGATTATTATATTATTTCCAATTATTAGAACACTCATTCTGCTGAGTATTTTCTTTTTTTCTTTTACTTTTATTTATTTTTTATTTTTAATTGCTGGGATTCATTGAGGGTATAAGATACCAAGTTACACTGATTGCATTGTTAGGTAAAGTCCCTCTTTTAATTGTGTCTTGCCCCCAAAAGGTGTGTCACTCACTGAGACCCCTCTGCTGAGCATTTTCCCTTGTGGTGGTTCAATTTCTAAGGTGGTTGTGATGGGTAACTTTCAGTGTCCACTTAACTGGATTAAGGGATAACTTGATAGATGGTAAAGTGTTATTTCCGAGCATGTCCATAAGGGTGTTTCTGGAGGAAACTGGTGTGTGAGTTGATGAACTGAGTGGGGGAAATTAACCCTCAATGTGAATGAGCACTATCACATTGTAGGGGCTCAGGGGAAAAAAAGGCAGAGAAAAGTGAATTTGCTCTCCCTCTCTTGGAGCTGGATCACCTCTTCTCTGCCTTGAACACATCAGAACTTTAAATTGGATGGCCTTTGGACTCCAGAATCATCCCCAGCACTCATTCCACCCCCTGGTCCTCAGGTTTTCACTGTCTAACTAACTGAGAATTACACCATTGGCTTTTCTGTTTCTAACGCTTTCAGACTTGGGCTGAGCTCTGCTACCAGCATCCATGGATCTCCAGCTTACAGACGGCCTACTATAGAAATTCTCACCTTCCATAATTATGTGAGCTGATTCCTCTTATAAATCCCCTCTCATATATCTATCTATATCTATATTAATATCCATATTGAAAGAGAGAGAGAGATCCTCTGTATTATCTCTCTGAAGAACTCTCACTAATACAGTGGTCTAAATGCCTTGTTCATATTAAACCATCTTCAGCAGGGTTCCTTCCTCAGGAGTTCTGTATGCTCTGGGTAGCATAATTGCCTCTACATAGCAAGTCGGGGTTTACTTCTGTCCAGAGCCCCTGGGGACTTTAAAGTTTTGCACCAATTTTTGTGTAGTGTCATAGAGGCTCCTCTATGGTGCAGTAGTACAAATTCAGGCTTTACAACCTGTGCAGTGTGGACCCAAGTGGAAACGTTTCAAGGGTAATTTTTTCTTTTATTGATTTATTTTTGGCTGGGACTGGCTTTGAGCCCACTACCTCTGGTATATGGGGCTGGTGCCCTACTCCTTGAGCTACAGGCACCACCCTCAAGGGCATTTTTTAACTAAAATCCACTGAATTGCTTCCAGTTTCTTCTCCCATTTCTTTGTCATCTGTGAGGACAGGGTATACCTCAAGTCTCCAGGCTTCAATGCAAGGTGCTTGCTGCTCCTCTGGCCTATGATATATGCTCTTCTCACATTAGTCTTGAAACTCCCATCACCAGTTCCTGGGGCCACTATTGGGGCAACTTGTCTCTTACAGCTTTGGCTTTACTATTTCATCTTTGTTTCCATCTCAAAGAGATGCACCTTTATTTTGGGGCGCTTGGCAATGTAACTTTTTGTACACTATTTTATTTGTTATTTCTATATGATGGTATTTATAGAATGGCGCCAACTCAACCCACCACGCTACAGAAAGTTTCCAACATTAGATGCTTTAAGGGAAAGAAAAGCAGTTATGAGTAGTATATATTCAGAAATGTTTATATCTTCTTAATCAGATATTTAAAGAGACATGCAGCACCTTTGTGAGTTACTCTCAGTGTTGTGAGAGTGCATCAGAAACTGTCCTTGCTCTCATCACCTTGAATGAAGAAAGACAGACACGCACACACGTAGTGAGGGAGCAAATAAACAGGAAGGAAGGAGCAACTGCAGACTGTGGTTCAAATCTCAACACAGCTCATGATAAAACCTTTCCCTTGAGTAGTACTGACCTGGAGGTGTTGAAATTCCTGTAGAAGGAGGGTGACTGAAGAGGGTTCAACCCAGACCCACAGGGTATAAAATAAAACCATTCTGTCAGTTGCTGCACTGAGTATGTCTACCTTAGTCTCTATGGATGAACTTCTTTAAAAGTTGCATGCATGATCTGTTTTCCATTTTAATCATATATATTTGGGGGGGCGGGGCTAAGTTTGAACCCGCCACCTCCAGCATATGGGGCCAGCACCCTACCCCTTTGAGCCACAGGCACTGCCCCCAATTTAATCATATCTTAAGTGGCACAGATATTTGGACTCCAAAGCAGCACTCTTCCATGACAACTGTGAGCTCTGGCCCATCCCAGGTCATTGATTTTATCCCTGTACCCCTAGACATGGGATGTACTTGTTTCTCAAATCCTACTTTTAAGAAAATACTTCTCTATTTTTTCTCTATATTGATACAGGCTCAGTAAACAGTTGGCTGATCAAAAAAACAACCACCCTCTAAGCTTGCAAGCCTGGTTCATGTGCCAGGGGTTCTTCAAACATAATTTGATAAAGGCCCTATCACTTGCTGTCCTGCAGAATTCACAGGAAAATGTCTTTGCCTTCTGAGTATCCCAAAGCCCTGATGTCTTCTTACAGAAGCTGCGCAGAGAAACCAAAGGGTGGAATGTCCACATTTCCCCCCAGCAGCCTCCACTGTTTTTTCCAGAGAGATGCTGCCCAAGGAAAGGGGATTAGCGGCTTTGCAGAGTCCTGATTACAGTCCTGCACTCCAGAGGATGCTCAGGTTAGAGCTGGAGGTGGGGGGCTGTTGCTGGGCAACAGGAACAAGTGAAGTTTGGAAGGGGTGTGCCAGCACCAGGCCACGAGCCAGAGACAGAGGACTCAAAAAGAACGAGGAGTGGCCGCTTGTCCACACACTCACGTTTACACAAACCTGCGTATGCTCACACACGAACATGTATGTGCACGCACGTATATTCATGTGTACATAGAGGGAAAGGGGGATTTAGCGGGAGGTTATTAGGCCGTTCCTCTGTGCCGGACTCCACTACGCATTTTACTTGTGTTGTCACTTCATTTTCTTGGCAGTCCTTCAACATACGCGTTATTAACGCCTATTTTGCTGTTTAGACTCAGACTTGAGGTCCCAAAACAGTGAATGACAGCTCGGGGCTTAATCTAGCTCTGTCACCTGGCTCTCTTTTCTGTATCGGCAGCTCCAAAGTCTCATGCTTTCTGAAGTGTACATGTCACCAGTGTCTTGAATCTGCTGGTTGTTCTGATGGGTGCTGCCCATTTTAAAGAGTGACTCCTTGACATCAAGATTGTGAGCCTGGCTTTGGTGCCAGCTTATTCAAGAACTAATGTTTTTGCAATTTCTACAGAACAATCATCTTTACTCAGACATGGCTTCCCCATTGGGCAAAGAGCAGGCCCCGGGCTCATCATCTCCCATCTGAGGTTCCTGACTGTGTGACCAAGGTGGCTGCGCACAGTGAGTCCAGCTTGGAAAGCTCATCTGCCCTCCGGCCACTCTCAGGCCCTCTGGCCACGCTCAGGCCCTCTGCAGCCCCACCTCGGCCAGCTTTGTCAGCTGCACCTCCTGCCTATCAGCCTTCTTCCCTGGACATGCCGGGGGAACAGAAGTATTCCTAGCTTCCCCCGCAAGTCCCAGCTCCGTCCTGTTGCTCCTACGTTTTCATCTGCATGACATGGAGAACCTTTGCCCGACACCTAGGATCCCCCATGAGCCTCCTCAACAGGCACCACCAGACACACACACATCCCCAGAGAGGCGACCTCTCCCTCTGACTGGCCACTCTCTCCACAAAAACTACCTCTTCTTGCCTGCACCAATTTAGAAACATAACCAGAATCTATCTAAGAAAAAAATTTTAAATCACAAATCCTTGATGGATTGGTTTTGGTTTTGTTATTTTCTGCAATAGAGTCTTGCTCTGTTGTCCAGGCTACACGGCAGTGACATCATCATAGTTCAATGCGACCTCAAACTCTGGGCTCGATATATACCATTACACTTCCTTCTTAGATTTACTAATGAATAGGGTTCAGGAAAAAAAAAAAAAAAAACCCACAAGAATCTGCAGGGCACTGTGGCTCACACTGTAATCTCAGCACTTTGGGAGGTTAAGCCTGGAGAAGCACTTGAGATTGGAGAATCGCTTGAGGCCAAGAGTTTAAGACCAGCCTGGGCAACACAGCAAGACCCTATCTCTACAAAAAATAATTTTGAAAAATAGTGAGGTGTGGTGTCAGGCACACCTGGAGTCCCTGTGCCGTGGTAGTCTGAGGCAGGAGGAGCCCTTCTACTCCAGCCTGGGAGACAGAGTGAGACAAGGAAGAAAGGGAAAGAGGGAGGGAGGGGAAAACAGAGAATGAGAGTTAAAATACAGCAAAATATTATTAATTAGGGAATCTTGGTAGGAGGTGTAATGGTGCATATTGTGCTACGGTTTCACATTTTCTATATGCAAGGTTCTCATAATTTTAAAAATGGAGGGAAAATTACCCATGCTTTTAAGGGTAAATAGATGTTGGCTGTTTTCTTTCCCGACTGGGTCTTTGCAATTTGTTACTACACAGTGTCCTTTGGGAGTCATTTTAGAAGGTCTCTTAGTGTGTGGTTGGGAAATGGAAGGAAGGTGGGGATGCTGGCCGTGGGGGCCGACGCTGGCCTGGGGCATCAGGGAGGCCACTTCACCCAGGACTCGTAACCATAGACATTGAATGGCATCTCCGTCTCTAAACTTGGCTCTTTCTATTTTTGAAACTTTTGAACATAACAGAATTGCGTTTTAAACAGCCTGTTTTAAGTCAGCTGAGCCTGCCTGGGCCCCTAATCCAGCACAAACACAGCCAGAGCCTGGAGACACTGAGACACAGAGACTGTCACTTTCCTCTAAGTGACAGCCATGGCTAATGCTGGAGTGGGCAGGAAGATGCACTCCATGCCACTGGGCTGCCAGGGACTGGGGAAGTGTTTCTGCTTGACATCACCATGAGAGAGATAATGGGTGCGCCTTGCCCGGTAGAGGACCGCATGGGCATGGGAGCAGAGGGCGGCTTTTTTAGCTTGGGCCTCACTTGGTGTCATTTTTCTTGGATGACTGACTTTATTAAAAGCCCCACTTCCCCTCAGACGTAGTCCTCAGATGACACCAAGGCAGACGCCAGTGGCCAGAATCTATGGACTCGGGGTCCCCAGCCTGGAATCAGAGGCTTAGAAAGGTGTCCCTGCAGTGGGTGGGCATCTGGCCAAGAGGTGTATGCAAGGGGACAGCCTGCTCAGCACTGAGGAAAGTTCCCGAGGCCTTGACCTTTATGTGGCTTCCAAGATGGACCAGCAGGCTGCCCTCAGCCTTAGCTGCATGTGCTGGACCCAGGGCAGCCTCTGGGGCTGGCAGCGGCTCCCTGTGGGGACTGCAGGCTCCATTGGCCCACAGTGGCCTGTGTAGAGAAAGAATGTTTAAAGATTGACAATTAGCTCAGCTAAAAACAAAAACACCTCATACGTTATCTGGGTGCAGCTGTGACCAGCCAGCTCAAGTCCCATTTCTGCCACTCTTCAGCCTTTTCCTTCACTTGAACAAAATGGCATGAACGCTGCCTCCGCAGGGGGGCTGCTGTGGGGAGTAGGGTCACTCCACAGGGTCCCTGGTGGGGGCAAAGGGGGCTGCTGTGGCTGCTTCCCTCCTCCTCTGTCTCTGTCCTGAGCCCTGAGCCTTCTCCCTGGCCTCCCACCCTCTGCTCAGCCTCCCCCAGTCCCCAGTCTATGTCTTCTCAGATAACCCGGCAGGACCCCTCCACTCACCTTGAGCAGAGGCAGCTACCCTCCTCGTCCAGGCCAAGGGGCCGCCAGCATTTCCAGGTCAGCTCACGGATGGGGTGCACTTCAGCTCTTCTGCTTCATGAACAAACACCCTCCCCACCAGCGCTGCTCCTGGCTGGCTGCCCAGCTCCTCCGCCAGGCTTTTCTCAGAAGACAAGACCTAATGAGCTCATCAGTCCTTGTCCTCACAGCTCATCAGCCAATCCCAGGCGGGGTGGGGGGCTGGGGGTGGGGGCAGGGGGAGCCCAGGCTCAGAAGCAGCACAGAAGCAGCTGTTTTCCTTTCTCTCCTAGGACACTTGCAACCCAGTCCCAGCTGGGGCCAGGCCTGGACTTCTCCTAATGAGTGTGAACTTCAATGTTCAGAAATGCATCTGCCACTAGCCCGCCAAAGAGCAGGTCCACAGAGCACATTGTGGCTGGTGCTCTCTGGCAATGCAGGAGCCAGGAGGGATATGTCCTGAAATTGCACACAGAGCTCTCCCCAGCCATGTCCTTTGGGAGTGTCACTTCACCTGCCTGAGCCACTCTCCTCCTGGCAGAAGTGGAGTCATAACAGCACCATCACCTGGGAGTATAGAGCACGTAAACAGCCATGGACAGGACATGCTGCATGCAGAAGACACAGGGTTTCTGGCGCCCATGTGGGCAGTCTATGCAGCCCACCAGAGGCCAGAGAGCTCCCAGCTGAACATCACCGCTGAACAGTCACTTCTCTAGAGACCCTATTTGCTCCTGGGAAGTATAATACCTGACACTGAATGTCTGTGTCCCACTCCAACAAATTCTTATGTTGAAGCCCTAAGTCCCAGCAGAATAGCAGGTGGAGATGACCTTTAGATATGATTAGGGATAGATGAGGTCAAGAGAGTGGGGCTCCCATAATGGGATTAGTGCCCTTATAAGAAGAGAAAGAGGGAAGAGGCATCTCTCTTCCTCTCTCCCTCACTCCCCACCAGCACAGAAGGAAAGCCACCTGAGAACACAGTTCAGAAGGCAGCCATCTGCACCAGAACACCACCATGCTGGCTCCCTGACCTTGGATTTCTGGCCTCCAGAACTGTGAGAAATAAACTTCCATTGCTGAAGCCATCCATGCCATTTTGCTATGGCAGCCCAAGCCAACCAAATACACATTTGTTACACAGTGGTGGGTGGGTGTGACTGACCAAGATGAGCTGTGTGCTCACTCAGTTACATTGACTCTTCATCCTGGCCAGACCCCTCACTGAACTGCCCCCTGGTGGTATACTCTGGCCCCAGGAAGGCCATGCCTGGTCCTATCCTCCTAAAGGAGCTTCCTAGAAGCATTGAGAGGGCCACCAAGTGTCACAGTTCATAGTCACAGTAATAATAAAAACTACAGTGCTCCATGTGGAGGAGCCCAGGCCGAGACTGAGCATTTTACATTCATTACCTTGTTTAATCTCCACCAAGACCTGTGGAGAAGGTCATACCATCTCTAGTTTACAGAAGAGGAAACTAGGACTCAGATACAGGACATTCCTTGTCCAAGACCACACAGCAAACTCCAGATGGACCAAATTATGTATTAAATAAAAAGTAAAGGAAAAAAGAGTCATTGGTCAAGAATTTACTCTTTTCTGAGTGGAGCCTATGGCTCAAGGAGTAGGGTACCAGCCCCATATGCCAGAGGTGGCGGGTTCAAACCCAGCTCTGGTCAGAAACTGCTAATTTACTCTTTTCTTTCTCCCTCTCTCTCTCTCCTTTTCTTTCTTAGGATTTATTTGGTTTGGTGATTTTTTTTTTGTTAAAAAAAAAAATAAATAAAAGGAGAGGCAAAGATGAGTATTAAAAACAAATAAAGGAAAAGAAAATTTTGTTTTACCATCTTGGAGAGACCAAGCTTGGGGATTTGGTTTGAAACTTTAGAGAAGATGAGAATGTGCCTAGGGGCGAGAGGCCTGCACCACAGGTCTCGGCAGGGGTAAGAGGCTTCAGGCATCCTTCCCCCAAAGAATCCCCTAACACCTCCTGCCTGCCTCACTTCTGTCCTCGCAGAGCTTGAGAGCTGCCTCCTATTGCTCCGCTGTCACGTAGAAGCTGGAATTCAGTGGCCTTATCCCACTACCCCCAGTCTTTCAAAGAAGAGACTCCTGAACCCAGAGCTCCTGCCCACATGGCAGCCCCAGCACTGGAGTCCAGAAGAACTGGCTTAAATTCTAGAGAAAATGTGGGGAAAACTCTTCTATACGTAGGCCGAGGTAAAGAATTTATGACTAAGATCCCAAAAGCAAATATAGCAACAACAAAAATAAATAAATTGGTCTTGATTAAACTAAAAAGTTTTTGCACAGCAAAAGGAATAATCAACAGAATAAACAGAACCAGAGAAAATACTGGCAAACAAACATTCTACAAAGAACTCAGAATCTACAAAGAACTCAAATCTGTGGCTCAGGGCCCGTAGCACAGTGGTTATGTTGCCAGCTACATACACCGAAGTTGGCGGGTTCTAACACGGCCCAGGCCAGCTAACCAACAATGACAACTTCAACAAAAAAATAGCCGGGTGTTGTGGCGGGCACCTGTAGTCCCAGCTACTCGGGAGACTCAGGCAAGAAAATCACTTGAGCCCAAGCGTTTGAGGTTGCTGTGAGCTGTGACACCTCGGCTCTCTACCGAGTGTGACGTAGTGAGGCTCTGTTTAAAAAAAAAAAAAAAAAAAAATCAAAGAACTCAAATTTGTAAGAGAAAAATCAATAACCCCATCAAAAAGTGGATAAAAGACACGAACAGATTTCTCAAAAGAAGATGTACAAATGGCCAAGAAACATATGAAAAAATGTCCAACATCACTGATCATCAGGGAAATGCAAATTAAAACCATAAGGAAATACTGCCTTTCCCCTGTCAGAATGGCTATTATTAAAAAGTAAAAAAAAAAAAAAAAATGTTGGTGCAGATGTGGTAAAAAGGGATTCTAACCCACTGTTGGTGAGAATGTAAATTAGTGCAATCTCTGTGGAAAACAGTATGGAGATTCCTCACAGAAATGAGTGTAGACTTACTATTTGATCCAGCAATCCCACTATTGGGTATCTACCCAAAGGAAAAGAAATAAAAAGACACGTGCACTTGAATGTGTATCACAGCACGATTCATAAGTGCAAGGATCCAAAACCAACCTAAGCACCCAGCCACTGAGGAGTGTATAAAGGAAATGTGGTACGTGTATACCGGGGAGTACTTCTCAGCCATAAAAAGGAATGGAATAATGTCTTTGCAGCAACTTGGATGGATCTGGAGACCATTCTCCTCCGTAATGGAAAAAAACACCTTATTTCTCACTTATAAGTGGGAGCTAAGGCTTGGCGCCCGTGGCTCAAGTGGCTACGGCACCAGCCACGTACACCTGAGCTGGCGGATTCGAATCCAGCCCCGGCCTGCCAAACAGCAATGATGGCTGCAACCAAAAAATAGCCGGACATTGTGGTGGGCACTTGTAGTCCCAGCTTCTTGGGAGGCGGAGGCAGGAAAATTGCTTGAGCTCAGGAGTTGGAGGTTGCTGTGAGCTGTGATGCCTCGGCACTCTACCCAGGGCAACAGCTTGAGGCTCTGTCTCAAAAAAAAAAAAGAAAATAATAAGTGGGAGCTAAACAATGGGTATATATGGTCATAAAGTGGTATAATGGACGTTAGAAACTAAGAAAGGGGGAGTGGGAGGGGCCTGAGGGCTAAAACATTACCTAATGGGTACAACGTACTCTATTCTGGGGACGGTACACTAGAACCCTGACTTCAGCATTATATAACTCACCCATGTAACAGAAAGCACGTGTGGCCCCTAAATCTATTGAGATAATGAAAAATATTTGAACACTTAAAAGCTCTCTGTTAACAAAGAAGAAAGGGGAAAATATACTTATAAAAAGAAATAAATAGGTTCATCTGTTCTTGCTCTGCCCTGCTGCTCTCTGAACCCAGGTGGCCACATCTGTGAAGCAGGAAAATGGGCCATAGCACACAGGTCTGTTGTGAAGTGGAATGGAATGAAGGCTGGGACCAGAGCATAGGAAGCCTTCTGAAGACCCCAGTCCCCGTCTCCTTCAGGTGCCTCCCACCGTGTGCTGGGGCAGGTTGGGCGCATAGGATGATCTGCATCACCAGGAGAGCATTTGGATCCAGACAAGAGGGGCATTTCCATATGAAATCCACACGTGCACCTGGTCATTTCACTACCACTTTCTTCAGGACTGTGTGTTTCTCTTCATTCCATCCCTATCCTCATCCCCAGGCCCCTCCCCATCCCTCCCCAGGCAGCCCCAGCCCCGTCTGGCCATCTTCAGTCTGTTTTTCCTAAATTATTCTTCTTGCTCCAACGACTCAGGCAGCTGCTGTCACCCAGGCATGGACTCTGAGCCTCTACTGGCCCAGCACCCCATGCACAGCCCAGGAGACCTTTCCAGCCTCCCTCCCACCACCCCCCATGCACCCTCCTGAACTGCCCCCTCTTCTGGGGGCATTTCAACTAAGGAATATTTCAACTTGCTGAGTCTCTTCAGGTATCAGCATAAATGGGTAAATATTCCATAAAGTACACCTTGGGGGTCTATCTTGCCTTCTGTGTATACACTCATGTATGACTTAAGAGTGGGACATGATCTGAAATTTTGTGGCTGTGAGAACATCATAGAGTGGACTTACACCAAACAATATACCACAGCAGGCTGCACACCGGGCTAGATGCCATAGGCTGCACACCTGCACACAATTGTGTGGGGGAAGACACACAATTCCTTCCCCCTGTGTCCCAGTTGCCTACAGTTTCAGTACAGGTGTGGCTGTACTGAAACTGTAGGCAACTGGGACACAGGGGGAAGGAATTGTGTGTCTAAATATACCTAAGCATAGATAAGACACAGTAAAAACACAGTGAGAAAGACAAAATTGGTGCATCTCTCTTGGGCACCTGCCATGAAGGAAGCTTGCAGATCTGGGAGTTGATTTGGGTAAGTCAGAGAGTGGTGAGTGATTATTAACCATGGTTAACAATGACTTCTTCTGGAACACCTGCTGAAGTACCTGCCTGAGGCTTTTTTACAGTTACCTTTGTATTTATAAGTAGAAGTACACTCTAAAATAATGATTAAAAGTATAGTATAGCAAACAGATAAGCCAGTAACACAGTCTTTCATTATCATTACCAAGTATTACGTAGTGTTTATAATCACCTGTGCTGTGCCTGTATATAACTGACACTACACCAGGTCTATTTACACCAGCGTTGCTGCAAACAGATGAGTAATGCATTTATGCACTGTGCTACCCTGTGTTGGTGGCTGTAGCATCACTCCATGGTAGGACTTTCTCAGCCCCACTCTGATCCTACGGGACCACCATTGTACATGTGGTCCATCGCTGACCCAAACATTGGTAGGAGGTGTGCGACTATATAGAATTTTTTATATAGACTAGCGTATCAGTTATATGAAGCAACAATATGCATTATCTCTCAGTTTCTGTGTGTCATGAGCTCAGGCGAGGTTTAGCTGGTGGCTCTGGCTAGGATTCTCTGCTGAGATTGCTGTCAAGCTGCCAGCTGGAGCTGCTATCGTGCAAAAGGATGTCTAAGGGCTGGAGATTCTGCTTCCAAGTTCTCTGCCATGGCTGCTGGCTGAAGGCCTCCATTCCTTGCTGCATGATTCTCTCCACAGAGACACCCATGGTGTGGAGGCTGATATCTCCCAGAGTGAGCTACCCAAGAGGAAGACTGATCAAGACAGAAGTCATATGCCTTCTTAGGATCCTCTCTCCAAAGTCACACACCACTGCCTCCGTCAGACTCCTTTCTTTACAACTGAGTCACCAAGTCCAGCCCCTACTCAAGATTTCACCTTTTAAGGAAAGAATATCAAAGAAGGCACATGCCTATGGTTTTTGTTTTGTTTTGTTTTGTTTTGTTGAGACAGAGTCTCACTATGTCCCCCTTGGTAGAGTACCATGGCGTCACAGCTTACAGCAACCTTAAATTCTTGGGCTTAAGCGATTTTCTTGCCTCAGCCTCCCAAGTAGCTGGCACTACAGGCGCCTGCCACAACGCCAGCTATTTTTTTGTTGCAGTTGTCATTGTTGATTTTAGCTGGCCTGGGCTGGGTTTGAACCTGCCAACCTAGGTGTATGTGGCCAGCGCCCTAACCACTGAACTCAGGCACCACCACGTGCCTATGTTTAAATCCACCACAATTCGTTCTCCAGGAAAAAGAGAATGCTTTTCTGGAGTACTGAATGAAATAATGACTTCATACCTTATCCTTACTGGGCTGCGGCTGATTTCATAAACATGCCCCTTTTTTCCACATTTGAAGACCTCTGAGTCCAGAAGTCATCTTTCCAATGACACAGCTTGGTTCCACTGAAATGCAGTGTTGTGGGCCCCTGCCCTGCATTTGGCCCTCTGGCAATATGACCACATTGAACCAAGGGACCTTGGTGTTTGTTGAAGAGATCAGATGATTTGTCTGTTTCCAATGCCTGGTGCAGGATAGAGCCAAGGATTCCAACCCCTGGGGCGACTTCCATGGCCCCCAATCTTAGCACAGTGCTGTTCTTTCAAACTCCCTTTTGCATCCCATGGCAATATCTGGGCACATTCCCTTAGCTTTCTGGCCACTTTCACTTTCTCAAATGTGGATTTCAAACTCCAAAAAATCTCATCTCCTCTCTTCCCCTAGAGACCACATGACTGGTGGCCTGAGGAGTAGTATGGCGTCAGGATAAGGGTGAAAAAGTTTTGTTCCACACTCCCCACCCTGGGAACCTTGAATATGAGTGCTCAGAGGTCAGCCATGGTTCTGAAACAGCTCCTCCACCTGTGTCCTGGGTCCAGCCCTTCCCAGAAGGATGGACAAGAGTAAACATCTCTTCTTCTTCTTCACCAGGTGCTTGGCAGTCCCCTCTCGCTCTGTTCTTGCTGCATCTCCGAACTACACTGTGCAGCAGAAGCCCGGGGCTGGCTTTCTCCCTGCACCCTCCCATCCTGTCAGTGCCCCCACCACCACCATAGGACCCTTGCTCAGCAATGCCTCATCAAGCCTGGACAGAGGTCAAGGGTCCTTCAGCCCATGTCCCTGTACTCCAACCCTCCTTCTTCTCAGCCTCCTGCTCCCTCAGGGACTAGAAGGGGTGGCCTTCCCTACCTCTTCTGGGTCACATCCTTCTCTGACCAGAGCAGAAACCCTCAGAGACTCAGGACAGAAGCAAGGACCACTATTTCCAGGCAAAAGAGGCCGGGGAATCCCCTCTCTGCACCAAGTTCATCCTGTCAACCTTGTGGCTTAGAGAGGAGGACAAAAGTTGCCAGGCTGAGAGGTCATGGAAACATTAAATGCCATGCTTTAATGTCTGTGGCTCCCTTTCAGATCCCGTAAAGCCCCTCAAGCTAGTAAGATTCAGCGCCAGCTTTCTTGTTTGAACATTAAGCTGGCGATTGGTGACACCAGTGGGGGATGGGAAGTGAGAATCACTTTCCTATTAACAGCGCATACATATTCAAGATGGACCTTGAAAAACCGCCAGTTCTGTAACCCAACATGTGAACAAATAAAATCTCCCCAAATCTACACGCTCATCTCTGGGTGGTGAGACCAAGAGAAAAATCTCCTCCTTCTTTCTTCTCAATAAGGAAACATCAATTTGTTGAACATGAATGTAAGAAAAAGTCCCCTGCATCACTAGTAGGGAGTTTTACTCTTTCGTCATCAGAACATGGTTGAAGGTAAAAGCGGTAAGATAGCCCAGGCCCTGGAAAGTGACAGTGGCTGGGAGGTACATTTCTTCCCCTCCCATCCTGCCCACGCCCCTGCCCCTCCTCACTCAGCACTACCTTACCACCTGGCTGGCCTTAGGGTGCAGCTGCTACAATTTCAAAGGCAAGTGGGGGTACATATCCCAAGATGCCCTGGAAAATAGTGCCTGCATCCCCAGGAGGAACCAGCAGGGCTGACCAAGCTGTCAGGAAGATCTGAGGGTTAGGAGGACCTTAACCCTAGGACCTGGGTGTGGGTGTCCTAACTTGGCTGCCCATGAAGACTTGGGTTGTCTTATTGTGAGACCAAACCTGTGAGGTTGCCAAAGTCTGGAGGAGCTCAGCAGGGGGAGGCATGAGATCAGCCAGCAGGGGCCGGATCCTGTCACAGATCTGACTTTGGAGTCACTCTTTTCTTCCTGGGCTTCAGAGGAACATAAAGTCTCTTCCAAATATCAGTCTCTGTGTTTCAATGGCCACCTTTGTCTGAGGGCGTGGGACCTGCCTGCTCCTTTTGCCACTTGCTGTGTTGTTTAGTCTCCCCTTTGCTTGTCTTGTACCGACTTTAATGCTCTCCTAAAAGGGATTCTTGACCACACTTCCCAAACACTTACATGCTCTGAAAACAAGGAAGGATGAGAAAGCTTGGAAAGTGCTGGTGAGAATCTACTAAGGATCTCTTCACCTGGGATTACAACAAGCACAGTCTGCTCCCACCACCCATGAGATTCTGCGCCCACATGTTATCCCTGTCTTTGCAGGGAGACGCTCTGGGATCCACAAATTTAGAACATGCTCCACAAACATCTGAGAACACAGGAAGCCCCCAGCTGGGAGGAAGGGGGCTGCATGTTTTGGAAAGATCACTCCAGTGCTGAGGGTCAGCAGTTCTCAGTATGCCGAAGACCAGGAGGCGTCAGGGGTTTATTGCAGCTCTTCTGGGAAGAGATTGGAAAGGTGCACCAGTGTAGGTGGTGGGTGGGTGAGCATGTTTACTGATTCTGGTTTAGTGGTCCCAGTACAGATGGTTAGCACACACTGAGCCAAGCCCAGTGCTAGGAGCTTTTCATGCGGCATTTAATCATCCAGGTTACCAGAGCATGCCTGCACTTTGCAGAAAGCGGAAACCGGGGTTTAAAGAGTTTAAAGGTGGCAGAGCTAGTTTTGTGAAGGAAGGTGGGAAGTGAACCCAGACCTCTAAAACTCTAAACTCACACACATAACTTCTGCCTCCCTGTTCTACCAGCGACAGACAAGGCTCTAATTAGTCCAAATGCTGAGACACCAGGGAGAAAAAGAATCAAAAACAGAGCCAAGGGCGTCACCTATGGCCCAGTGGGTAGAGTGCCAGCCCCATATACCTAGAGTGGCGGGTTCCAACTCGGCCCGGGCCAAACTGCAACAAAAAAAATAGCAGGGAGTTGTGGCAGGCGCCTGTAGTCCCAGCTACTCAGGAGGTTGAGGCAAGAGAATTGTCTAAGCCCAAGAGCAGGAGATTGCTGTGAGCTATGAGCTGTGATGCCACTGCACTCTACGGAAGGTGACAAAGTGAGACTCTGTCTCTAAAAAAAAAAAAACAGAGCCAAGGCCTCTCATTCAAAATCCCCTCAGGATCAGCTTTCCCAAAGGTGTGCTGTGGTTTATATCTATCTGTATTTATGGAGACTCATTTCACAGATTTGCATATAGACACATACGCACATTAAAGATCTCCTGTGCACACTCTCTTGATATGCTAAGAAAATTCTAGAATGATACCTGGCACAATCAGGGGCGGTAATCCGGAGAAGGACTGGGAATGTGCGTACAAGGGAGGGAACTTCCCTCTCTCACTCACATTCATTGTGTAACATTAGAATTCTCGTTGTGTGTGTGCTCTGCTTTTACGCAACACAATAGAAACAACTAAAAATAAGTCTGTCTCTGAATGGAAGTGTGAATAAGAGGGGTGTCCCCTGGCTTTCCCCTGAAGCACATGCGTGTCCCTCCACTCCAGAATCAGGGGGGACATGGCCGCACCCTTGTTTATAGATGCTTGGGTGCAACAGTTCTTGGATAGCACTGATTACCGACTTAGGTCTTTGCTCCAGGGGCATTCTGAAAACAGAAAATGCAAACAGTTGCTGTGAAGCAGCTTGATTTATTTTACGCTGGAAAATGAGGCCACTCTAGCAGGGAATCTCCAAGATTCCTGCCCCACGCCTGTGGAACTCAGCCTAATGGTTAAATGAGACAAAACAGCTGCTTTTGATTGTAGAAAATTCCCCAAGCCCAAGGGCAAACAGAGGGAAAGGATAACTTTTGAAGTTCACGCAGGCTGGAGCCTCTCACAGCCCGGAGCATGCTGCTGGCAGCTCGGCTTCCCCTCCCGCGCTCCTGCTGCTCCAGAATCTGAGACTGGGTATGAATCCACAGGGCTCTTCTCAGGCACTTCCTGACCACATCTGTGGAAAAAAACCAAGATGTTTTTTAAAACCCTCAGTGTTTGAGAGAAAGATCTGAAAGCGTCTGCATCTAACAAATTCCCAGCACTGAAAGGAGTTAGTATGACTTCCCTTCCCTGCTAACACTTGGCAGTCTGTGTGGTGTCTGGACTGAGAGAGAGCCAGGGGTGAGCAGCAGCTGAGAAGGGAGGAAAAGGAAGGGAGGGAAGGAAGGAAAAAGCCCGGAGATGAGCTCCATGGGAGCCGTACGTTTGTGGCCAGGACTTGCCCTTGGAACCCTCTGCCCAGATCACCTTTCTCTCCTCGGCCCAGAGTCCTCCACCTGCTCAGACAACAGGATCTGCTAGCAGTGAAGAAGCTTCTTTCATGGAGAGTGGTGGTGCCCAGCATGGCGTTATGGAAAGCACACGTCCTGCCTGTGCCGGGTGCCACAGCTATCCTATGACATGAGCCATCCAGACATCCCGGCTCTGTCTTGCCCAGATCCCACAGCTCCCCTTCCCTGAAAGCACTGCTGCTGTTTAGGGCCACCCATTCTGTTAATCGGGGTGTCATCTCTTCAGTGTGTTGTCTGCTGAGAAGGCAAAGGTCTTTCCTGGGACCCTCGGTCCCACAGTCCTGGAGAACCGGCCCGTTCTCATGGAGCTGGACATTCTGTGGGTGGAGTCTGAGTCACGCTGCCCCCTCCCTGCTGCAGGGGTCTGCAGCAGGTGTGCCATACTTGGGTACATTTTTATTTTACGATTTACACACAAGCAGTGATCCATTAAGACTTTTCCCAGCCAGTCACGACTACTAGTTATTCTCACTCTTTCTTCCTGAGCCAGATCTTTGGAGAAGCTACTGGGCACACCCTCCCTCCACCTGCGTCCATTCCTTTCCAAGGTGCCACCACCTGATGTCGGTCAGCACAGGCCCTGTCCCCAGGACTACAGGGACAGAGCAGGGCGCACATCCTTGCTCTTTAGAACATTCAGACAAAATCCCCATCTTTGCAACCTCAAAAAGAAAGAATCTCCAGTCTTCACAATTTCTACTTTTCCCATTTTATTCAACAAGACACCCCTCTCTGAGGCTGCCACGCCATTCTCCGCTCCTTCTCTGTCCCCCACACCAGCCTTCCCCTCTCTCACTCCCTGCTCTCTGTTCTCTCTCTCTCATCTCCTCCCCCCACTCTCTTCCCTTTTTCTAATATAAAATAAACTTATACTTTTACATCCTAAAAAAAAAAGATATCCATCTTTGAAAATAAGCAAATCCATGGAAGGTGCCTGGGGAGGGGAGGTCAGGATATGGGTGACATTAAAACCCAACATAGCTTTGCATGGAGCTGGTGTAGGGGTAGAAGCAGGTCAGACCTCTGCTGTCCTGGAAAAAAACAAACTTCATCTCTTTAAAGTGTTTTTCCAGCAAGTATCCAATGTACTCACTACTAATATAAAGCCAGTAGACAACCTAATCCACGCCCACATAAGAGAAAAACTCAATTTAATTCAAGAGGGGGGGAAGGAGAGAGGGGAAGAGGAGAGGAGGGAAGGTGATGAGTGTGCTCCCCTTTAAAGGGCACAACGTAAGGGCATATGACACACCTAATGCAAACATTATCGTCTAATTGTACCCTCACATTAACATGAAATTAACAACAAAATCTTCACAATGAGAAAAAATGAGAAAAAATATTAATAAAAAAAGAAAGTGTTTTCCCAGAGTTTACTTAAGGTTTGTCCTTGTAATTTTCCACTTGGAGAAAAAAAAAAGTACTCTAAAATACAATCCACAAAATGGCAGGGCGTGGGAAATGTGCTTTCTAGCAAGACATTCACCATGGTATCACGTACAAATCAGAAGAAATCAGCAAACACCCACCAAAAGAGAAATGCAATAGTCCTCTCCAGCCTTGGAGTGTCATACCTCCTTTAAAAGGATGTTTACAAAGAGCCTGTTTACGTTATATAGGATGGAAAAGCAAGATTCAAACATTAAACACACATTCAACTCTACAGTGTCCCAGGGAGCGAACCTGGGTGTTCCCTGCTTTTTAATATGAGAATTAAAGAGAATGTGGGGAATTGCTATACTGTCTGCATTTGCCCCCATGTTCCATTATTATTAAGAATTGTCTCCCAGCCAGGCAGCAGAGAGACCTCTGTGGAGCCCTGAGAACTGGCTGATGAGCTCACGGGTCTGTCCTGGTGGGCTTTCAGGTCTGGGATCCTCGGCCCTGCCCTGTCTCACAGAATGGGAGGAGACACTCACCAGACCCCCCAATCTGTGCCTAGCAAGGGCTTCCCATTCCAATCTTCCCCCTACTTTTCCCATCCAAAGGGAAAATGAGTTTGTCTCTAGGGAAAGCTGTTACCCTTTAACTACCAATTTACAATTCTTCAACACACCCATCAGATAACAAGCGAATATCTAGAGAATTTGCCTCTTCAAGGACAAACCTTCAGACCTCAGTGCAAATGTTCAGCCTCTGCAGACCCTGCTGCCCGACCTGGCTGGCGTTCCTGTGTGGGTTCGCCTGTCCTTTCTGGGGCTCAGCCCTGGGTGGAAATTGCTCCTGACAGTGACACTGTGAAACATCAGGAGAGTACAGAGTTGGAGAAACACAGTGCCAAGCCCGGGATGGGCAACTTCCTCCCGGGAAACAATCCCTTCGAGTGTTCTGGGACAGGAAGAGGGCCGGGTGGGACAGGGGGCAGTAGCGGTGTGTCCTTGGGGCAAAAAGGCAGACAGCGGAGGCACTGGCTGGAGACAGAGAGCTGCACACTTTTCCAGATTGCTCTTCAGAACCGTGAAACTAAACGTGGGGTCAACCACCTAGAAATGGCTTGTGAATGGCATAGTCAAGACTCCAGAAAAATGGCACAGGCAAAATTATGGGGACAGGGAAGAGACGGACCAGGCAGAGAGAGGAACTGGTTAAGGAAATCCAGCCTGCAATGAGATTCATCTCAATAAATAATCTCCAGCCAGGAGATCATAACCCTGCTTTCCAAACAGAGCTGCCGTTTTCTACTGTTGCGTAATTACAGAGATCACCCAACTGTTGTGGAGAGACCACACATTACTTTTCCAGTTGTGTAAATAAAAATGAGCCAACAGCAGTCACAGGGCTCCTGGGGGTATAAAAGAGAGGATGAGGGACAGAGTGGAAGGGAGGGCCTGAGCCAGGGAGGGGGCGGGGAGGCTGCTGTCCCTGCCTTTGCCTGGAGAGCCCCTGGCAGCCTGCTTGGCAATCTGCAAGAAGTGATGGAGTTTGGTTCTTATGAGTTTTTTTCCCTCTCTCTTTTTCCTTCTCTCTGTCCAGGCTTGGGACTTTAGAAGAATTAGATCAGTTATGGAAATGGCAGCACTTTTTCCTTGTGCCTAGTATTTGCAGAGTCAGATGGACAAGGAAGTTAGCAGAGCCCTCAACCTTCTTCCCAAGGTTCAAACACAGCAGTTGGCTGACACTCCCCGGACCCAACCAGGCTTCACACAACTCCACACCATTCTATGGAGCCCTCTGCTTAACAAGAGCCTTGCTCCTGAATTTTCATCAAGCGCATTCGGACTCTCTGGGCGCGCAGGCTATGGAAGAGCTGCTGATAGACAGGAGCTGATAGAGTCTCTCTCTGGAGTCATCCTGCTTCTTCTGGCTGAGTCCACATCAGGGTGGAAAAGGGACTTAACTGGGTGATCATCAAAACATGAACAGCTGTAGTATAGGGACTGATAACCGCTTGACCTCAGGCAAGTTGGAAAATTTGTAGAGGGTAGATAGTGGGGGGCACGTGGTGGCTTGGGCTTTACCTTCATAGCCCATTTCTGCCCCTGTCACCTGCAGGCCTTCAGTAAGGTACCTGTTCCCCACACTTGAGTCTCTCCATCCATAATGCAAAGTCACAGTGAGAAACCCTTCTTCACAGGATGGCTATGAAGACCAGAGTGCATGCACCCAAGTACCAACCACAGTACAGGTGTTCAAGGTGTTAATAATAATTAGTAGTCATTTCCCTGGGATTCTGTTTCATCATCACGTAGAGTTAAGGGCAGAGTTTGGTGAAATAAATTGTGCTGGATAGATAATGGACATGTAAAGATGGTCATTCTTGATTATTTCCTGACACAGAGTGGTTTGCTCCCGTTAAAATCAGGGTTGTGAAGTGGCCTGGTTGTGCAGAGTCTGGCATGGGGAAAGCGCCTGATAAATATTTATTTGTCTGCCTTCAAGAGAAAGGAGACTGAGGAACCTTTTTTAATTCACAGAGAACATTTGTTAAAAAAACTACGAAAAGAGCCGGGTATGGTGGCTCACGCCTGTAATCCCAGCACTGTGGGAGGCTGAGGAGGGAGAATTGCTCGAGCTCAGGACTTCAAGACTCACCTGAGTGACAGTGAGACCCCAACTCAAGAAAAAAATGGAAAAACCCAGCCGGGTGCCACAGCGAGCACCTGTAATCCCAGCGGCTTCCTGAGGCTGAGGCAGCAGGGTGCCCACAGCCCGAGTCTGAGGTTGCAGTGAGCCACCACACCCACTGCACTCTGCTCAGGGGCATAGGGTGGGACCCTGTCTCAACAAAAAAAGAAAGAAAGAAAGAAAGAAAGAAAGAAAGAAAGAAAGAAAGAAAGAAAGAAAGAAAGAGAGAGAGAGAAAGAAAAAACTACGAAAAGAATCTCCAAATTTCTGAATGTTACAAGTTTCAGCAACCTTATAAATTGACCTTTTTACTCTTCCACCTACTGATTTTCTGACTATACTTAAATAATTTACCATTTTCAAAGAGGGCCTGCAAAACTTTATGATTATTTTAACATGGTACAAACTTGAAAACTGTGTAGAGCAAAACCCTCCACTTAAACTCCAGTAGAACATGCTCTTGGCTTGGCGCCCATAGCTCAGCAGTTAGGGCCCCGTAGCTCAGCAGTTAGAGCCCCGTAGCTCAGCAGTTAGGGCCCCGTAGCTCAGCAGTTAGGGCGCCAGCCAAACACACTGGAGGCGGTGGGTTCAAACCTGGCCCGGGCCAGCTAAGCAACAATGACAACTACAATATAATAATAGCCGGGTATTGTGGCCGACACCTGTAGTCCGAGCTACTTGGGAGGCTGAAGCAAGTGAATCACTTAAGCCCAAGAGTTTGAGGTTGCTGTTAACTATGACGCCACATAGAGGGCCACATAGTGAGTCTCTGTCTTAAAAAACAAAAAAACAACCAATGACGGGTAAGATTCCCAAAGCGGGGACAACCTAAGACAGGATATGGAGAGGCTGCATGGTGGATTACATTCATAGTACCCAAAGACGGGTAAGATCACTCTGCATTCAGTCAACCTAAGACAGGGACCAAACCAT
>CAUYPK010171494.1:0-34080 GCA_963574355.1 Loris lydekkerianus
GAGAAACTTCTCTAAAGAAGACAGATGCAAAATCTACAAACACATGAAAAAAAGCTCATCATCCTTAATCATCAGAGAAATGCAAATCAAAACTACTTTGAGATATCACCTAACCCCAGTAAGAGTAGCCCACATAACAAATTTCCAAGACCAGGGAATGTTGGCGTGGTTGTGAAGAAAAGGGCACACTTCTACATTGCTGGTGGGAATGCACACTAATACGTTCCTTTTGAAAGAATGTTTGGAGAATACTTAGAGATCTAAAAATAGACCTGCCATTCGATCCTATAATTTCTTTACTAGGTATATACCCAGAAAACCAAAAGTCACAATATAATAAAGACATCTGTACCTGAATGTTTATTGCAGCCCAATTCATAATTGCTAAGTCATGGAATATGCCCAAGTGCCCATCGACCCACAAATGGATAGCAAATAGTGGTGCTTGTGTACTATGGAATATTACGCAGCCTTAAAGAAAGATGGAGACTTTACCTCTTTCATGTTTACATGGATGGAGCTGGAACATATTCTTCTTAGCAAAGTATCTCAAGAATGGAAGAAAAAGTAGCCAATGTACTCAGCCCTACTATGAAGCTAAATTATAGCTTTCACATGAAGGCTATAACCCAACTATAGCACAAGAATATGGGGAAAGGGCCAAGGAAGGGAAAGGGAGAGGGGAGGTTGGGATGGAGGGACGGTAATGGGTGGGGCCACACCTACGGTGCATCTTAGAATGGGTACAGGTGAAACTTACTAAATCCAGAATACAAATGTCTACATACAATAACTAGGAAAATGCCATGAAGGCTATGTTGAACAGTTTGGTGAGAATATTTCAGATTGTATATGAAACCAGCACATTGTACCCCTTGATTGCACTAATGTACACAGCTAAAATTTAAAAAATTAGAAAGGAAAAAGAAAAAGAAAAAAATTAAAAAAGAAATGAAAACAATGTAGCCTAATCTGACATTTTATTTTATTTTACTTCTTTATTAATTAATTTATTTATTTAGACAGAGTCTCACACTGTTAATGTTGTGTAGAGTGCCGTTGCATCATTGTTGCTCACAGCAACCTCAAAATCTTGGGCTTGAGAGATCCTCTTGCCACAGTTTTTCTTTTTTTTAATACAGACAAAGTCTCACTTTGTTCATATTGGTCTCAGGACTCCTGAGCTCAAGAAATCCATCTGTCTTGGCCTCCCAGAGTATTAGGATTATAGGCATGAGCTACCACGCCTGGCTAATCTGAAATTTTAAAATAAATAAATAAATAAATAAATAAATGTGATTCATCACATAAACAAATTTTAAAAATAAGTATATAATCATTTCAAAAGATGCAGAAAAATCATTCAGCAAAATCCAGCCCTTCATGATAAAAAACCCTCAACAAACGAGATATGAAAAGAATATACGTCAAAATAATAAAAGGCATGCATTACAAACTCTCAGCCAACATTATACTGAATGTGGAAAAGTTGAAAGTACTACTCTTAAGTAGTAGAAGAAGACAAGGATGCTAACTTTTTGCGACACCTATTCAATATAATACTCAAAGTTTTAGCTAGAGCAATCAGACAAGAGAAAGAAAGGGGATCTAAACTGAAAAAGAGGAAGTCAAACAATCTCTATTTGCTGATAATAGGATTTTGTGCCTAAAAAACCGTAAGGACTCATCCAAAAAACTCATCCAATTTAATTGAGAAATGAATTCAGTAAAGTCTCAATTACAACATCAATGTACACAAATTAGTAGCCCTTCTATACACTAATACCAAGTTGAGAATTAAATAAAGAACTCCATCCTATTACAGTAGCAATAAATAAATAAATAATCTCAGACTATACTTAACCAAAGAGGTAAAATATCTCTACAAGAAACTACAAAACTCTGATGAAATAAATCATAGATGGCACAAACAAATGGAAAAGAATCCTATGCTCATAAATTAGAAGACTCAATATTATTAAAATGTTCATACCGTCCAAAATAATCTATAGATTCAGTGCAATTTCTATCAAAATACCAATATCATTTTTCACAGAAGTAGAAAAAACAATTCTAAAATTTATATGGAACCATAAAAGGAGCCCAAATGGGCAAAGCAATGCTAAAGAAAAAGAACAAATCTGGAAGCATCACATTACCTGACTTCAAATTATACTACAAGGCAATAGTAATCAAAATACCATAAAAGTACATGCATAGACCAATAGAACAAGACTAGACAATCTAGAAATAAAGCCAAATACCTACAACCAACTGATTTTTGGCAAAGCAAATAAAAACACACAATGGGGAAATTCAATAAATAGTAGTAGGGAAATCTTCTCACACAGTAGAATGAAAATGGTTCCCTATTTCTCACCATAGACAAAAATTAACTTATGATGGATTGAAGACTTTAATGTAAGACCTGAAACCATAAAAATATAAGAAGAAAACCTAGGAAAAACTATCCTCAACATTGGCCTTGGTAAAGAATTTATGACTAAGATTCCAAAAGCAAATACAACAGAAACAAACAAAAAAAATAAATAAATGAGACTTACCTAAACTAAAAAACTTGTGCACAGCAAAAAAAAAAAAAACCCAACAACAATAGTAAATAGACAACTTATGAAATAGGAGGAAATATTCACAAACCATATATCTAACAAAGGCTTAATATGCAGCATCTATGAGGAACTCAAAACAAATCAGAAAAAAAAACATTAAAAAGTGGGCAAAAGACTTGAATAGACATTTTTCAAAAGAAGAGAAACAAATCACCAATAAAAATATGAAAAAATCCTCAACATCATTAATCATCAGGGAAATGCAAATTAAAACCATATTACTCCTGTCACAATGATCAATATTAAAAAGTTAAAAAACAATAGATGCTAGCACAGATGTGATGAAAAGGGAATGTTTATACATCATTGATGAGAATGTAAATTAGTACAATGTCCATGGAAAACAGCATGAAAATTACTCAGATTTTGGTATATCTGTCATATATACACCTATAATCATATATTTTGGTATATCTGGTATACCAAAATACATATATTTTGGTATATCTGTCATGTATATACACCTATAATCCTAGAACTCTGGCACTCTGAGAAGGGAAGATAGCTTGAGCTCAGACATTCGAGACCAGCTTGAACAAGAGCAAGACCCTATCTCTACTACAATAAAAAAACCAATCAGGTTGGCAGGCACCTATAGTCCCAGCTACTCAGGCAGCTGAGACAAGAGGATCACTTGAGCCTAAGAGTTTGAGGTTGCTGACCCCATGGTACTCTACCCAGAGTAACACATTTAGACACTGACTCAAAAAAAAAAAAAAAAAAAAAAAAAAAGACTCAGAGAACTAAAAGTTGTTCTACCATTCAATCCAGCAATTCCCACTACTGGGGAGCTACCTAAAGGAAAATAAGTCATTTTGCTGTGTAGGTTTATCACAGCACAATTCACAGTTGTAAAGATAATGGAACTAACCTACATGTGTATCAGTGGATAAAGAATTCCATGTATATATGTTATGGAATACTACTTAACCATGAAAAGAAATGAAATAGGACTTTTGCAACATCTTGGTTGGAGCTGGAGGCCCTTACCTAAGTGAAGCAACCCAGGAACAAAAAAACCAAACACATAATTTCACTTACAAGTAAGACCTAAGCAATGGGTAAGCATGGTCATACAGAGTGACAATATGTGGGCTATAAGGTGGCAGGGTCCCCATAGCCTGCGTAACATTCAGGGAATGAACCCCCAACTATTTCTCCTCCATTCCCAAAACAACCATATTCCTTTCTTCATGCTCCCTCTGCCAGAAGTCACATAGCCCTTTCTTTGTCTAGTTAATTTTTTTTTTTTTTTTTTTTTTTTTTTGAGACAAAGCCTCAAACTGCCACCCTGAGTAGAGGCTATGGCATCACAGCTCACAGCAACCTCCAACTCCTGGGCTCAAGCAATTCTCCTGCCTCAGCCTCCCAAGAAGCTGGGACTACAGGTGCTCACCACAACACCCAGCTGTTTTTTGGTTGCAGCAGTCATTGTTGTTTGACAGGCCGGGCCTGAATTCGAAACTGCCAGCTCAGGTGTATGTGGCTGGCACCTTAACCGCTTGAGCCACAGGCACCGAGCCTGTCTAGTTAATTTTTAAGAACTATGCCAAGATCCCTGTGATCTTTCCCTTCTTACTTCTTGTCATGTGTTAACAAAGTTGAGTAGAAACCTTTAGTCACATAGTTAGTTCTTTGTCCATCTAGTTAACCAAGCAGAGATCCTCATGATCTTTCCCTTCTTACTTCTTGTCATATGTTAACAAAGTTGAGTACAAACCATTGACAAGATGATTTGTCTTTTTAAAGTCATTTACATTTTCCAATTGTACTGTAAGACCAAAATTATGTCTTTTGTTTATGCTATTTCCCCATATTGTCTATGCTACTTCCCCTTGGACAACCCTGTACAGATACTATAAAATAAAGCAGATTTTGTGCTTTGGTGCTGGTTGTAGCCATCAGCTCCGTCAGACCTCCTGATCCCATCTTTTGTTTCTGTGTCTTCTCTAATGCTATATTTTCCTCATTCCACTCTGATTTGCTCCCCTTCACCAGACTGGCTTGCTACAATAATAGATATTAGAGACTCAAAAGAGGAAAGTTGGGAGGAGAATGGATGAAAAATTATCTGTCATGTACAATGTACACTAGGTGACAGGTATACCAAATGCCTAGACTTCTCCACTATACAATTCATCCATGTAACAAAAAAACATTTGCAAAACCCCCCACCCCCCACCCCAGTTGCAGCATCTTGGTTGGAGCTGGAGGCCATTATCACTTAGAATTGAAAAAAGAGAAGCAACTACACTCTTGAAACAAATGAAAAAGAGAGAGAAAGAGAGGATCTAGCAAGAAAATTAGAAGTTACAAAGAAAAGCAAATGAAAATTTTAGAATTAAAAAATATAGTAATCTATATTTAAAAAGAAACAGTGGGCCAGGCACAGTGGCTCACACCTGTATTCCTCGCACTCTGGGAGACCGAGCCAGGTGGCTTGCCTGAACTCATGAGTTTCAGACCAGCCTGACCAAGAGCGAGACCTGGTCTCTAAAAATAGCCAGACATTGGCGCTGGCACTTGTAGTCCTAGCTCCTTGGGAGTCTCAGGCAAGAGAATCACTTAAGCTCAAGAGTTTAAGGTTGCTGTGAGCTATGACACCATAGCATTCTACTGAGGACAATGAAGTGAGATTCTGTCTCAAAAACAAAACAAAACAGTTGGTGTGCCTAAGAGCAGAATGGAAAAATAATAGCAAACTAGAAGAAACAATGATAGAAATTAGCCAATCTGGCTCGGCACCTGTAGCTCAGTGGCTAGGCCACCAGCCACATGCACTGGAGATGGTGGGTTTGAACCCAGCCTGGGCCTGCCAAACAATGATGACAACTATAAAAAAAAAAAAGTAGCCAGGCTTTGTGGCTGGCACCTGTAGTCCCAGATACTTAGGAGGCTGGGGAAGAAAATTGCTTAAGCCCAAGAGTTTGAAGTTGCTGTGAACTGTGACATCATAGCACTCTACTGAGGGTGACATAGTGAGACTCTGTCTAAAAAAAGAAAAGAAAGAAAGAAAGAAAGAAAGAAAAGAAAAGAAAAGAAAAGAAAAGAAAAGAAAAGAAAAGAAAAGAAAAGAAAAGAAAAGAAAAGCCAATCTGAACAACACTAAGAAAAAATGCTGGGGAAAAAAAAAAAAAAGGAATAAGCTTCAGGGGCCTGTAGAACTAGAGCAAGAGATCTGATCTTCACATCATTGGAGTTCTGGAAAAAGAGGAGAAAGAGGGCTGAAGTTCAAACAGTATCCCCAAAATGATAGTTAAAATGATTCAAACTTAGCAAAAGACATAAACCTACATATTCATTAACCTGAAGAAACTTCAAACAGGTTTAACCACAAAAATCCATGAGAAGACACATTACAACTAAACTTCTGAAAACCAAAGACAAAGAAAAAAGTCTTGAAAGCAGTAAAATAGAAAAGATACTTTTCCTATGTGGGGAAAATAATGTAAATGGCAGTGGATTTCTCACTGGAACCCTGAAAGCCAAAATGAACTGGCACAATATTTTTTAAGAGCCAAGAGAAAAGAACTGTCAATCCACAAAAATACGTGCATAGTGAGTGAAAATATCCTTCTAGAGTAAAAGAGAAATCAAGACGTCTTTGATGAAAGAAAACTAAAAGAATTTGTTACCACCAGACCTACCACAAAAGAATGGGTTAAAGGAAGTTATCAAACATATATAAAATGATTAAGGAGGTAACCTTATATTATTTGAAGGAAGAAAACAATAGAAAGAGGGAAAATGTGGGTAAATACAATGAAATTTCCCTCTTTTGAGTTTTCTAAACTATGTTTAAAGGATAAAGCAAAATTATAACAATGTCTTATGTAGTTCTCAGTCTTGTTCTCAATATGTGTAGAAGAAATTTAAGACAATCCATTTATTAGGGTAATATATAACATAAAAGTTACCATTTGAATATACTTTATATACTTTAATTGCAGAGTTAAGTGGCATTAAGTATATTCACAATTATTGCACAACCATCACCACTACTCACCACTACTCTAAAATTTTTTCATCACCCCAAACTGAAACTCTGCATCCTTTAATTGATAATTCTCTATCCTCTTTCTTCCCCCAGGTCTTGGTAACCACTGTTCTACTTTCTCTCTTTTTCTTTTTCTTTTTTTTTCTTTTTTTTTTTTTTTTTTTTTTTTTTGAGACAGAGTCTCTGTTGCCCTCAGTGGCATGGCATCATAGGTCACAGCAACCTCAAACTCTTGGGCTCAAGAGATCCTCTTGTCTCGGCCTCCCAAGTAGCTGGGACTACAGGAGCCTGCCATAATTACCTGGCTATTTTTAGAGACAGGGTCTCACTCTTGTTCAAGCTAGTCTGGAGTTCCTAAGCTCAGGCAATCCACCTGCCTCAGCCTCCCGGAGTGCTAAGATTACAGACGTGAGCCACCACACCTAGCCCACTGTTCTACTTTCTGTCTCCATGAATGTGGCTGGTCCAGGCACCTCGTATTAAGTGGGATCATACAATATTTTTCCTTTTGTGTCTAGCCTATTTCATTTAGCATATTTTTAAGATTCGTCTATCTTGTACCATGTATCAGAGTTTCGTTCCTTTTTAAGGTCAAAAAATATTTCATTCTATGTATATATCACATTTTATTTATCCATACATTCATCAATGGACATTTAAATATTTTCCACCATTTGACATGCTGCTATGAAAACTTGTGCATACATATCTAGATGTTCAAATATCTACTTTCAATTCTTTTGGGTATTGCAAAATAATTATTCTGACACTTACTGTAACACTTTATTCAAGTCTTTGAATAAAGGCTTATTAAAGAAATTCAAGTTTATTGTATTGGGAGACTTTATTCAAGATTATAGGTGATCTGTGACTTAAGATGGTTTGACTTATAAGATTTTTCAACTTTACTATGGTGTGAAAGCAATACTTCAAGTACACATACAAACATACTGTTTTTTACTTTCAGTACAGTATTTGATAAATTATGTGAAATATCCAACTTTTTATTATAAAATAAGCTTTGTTTTAGGTGATTTTGCCCAACTGTAGGTTCATGTAAGTGTTCTGAGCATGTATATTAAAGGTAGGCTAGGCTAAGTTGTGATGTCTAGTGTATTAAATACAATTTTGACTTACAATATTTTCAACTTAAGATTGATTTATTAGTACACTACTTTATCACAAGTCAACAATCATCTGTATTGCAACAGGGGAGACACTATTGTAATAATAAAAACAAAACTTGACTCCAGATACAGCAAAGACAGCTTGGGGTTACAAAACCAAAAAGCAGAGAAAGGGTTAGTGGGTGGAAAATTGCTAAGAGGAGACATCGAAAGCATAGAATTCTTGGTAAACTGGTTCCTTCTAAGGGTAGGCCAAGGACTTTGCTATTAAGGGTGGGAGATAAGGAGTTCGATCAAATATTACAGGTAGGGATTCTCATTAAACTGACTTAGCAGGATTCTTGCTAAATGTAGTCCAAGGTTGGGGGTGGGGTGCCCATAGCTCAGTGGTTAGAGCGCCAGCCCCATGTAGCAGGGGTGGCAGGTTCAAACCCAGCTTGGGCATGCTAAACTAAACTAAAAATAAAATAAAAGAAATAGCTAGGCATTGTGGTGGGCAACTTTAGTCCTAGTTACTTGGGAGTGGAGGCAAGAGGATCACTTGTACCGAAGACTTTGAGGTTGCCGTGAGCTAAGATGACATGGCACTCTACCATGGGTGACCAAGTGAAACTCTGTCTCAAAAAAAAAAAAAAAAAAAAAAATGTAGGACAAGGATGAGACCTAGTCAAGAAGAGGGTTTAGAGGAGTTTGAGCAGATTTTGAATAAGAAAGAAGTCTTTTGTCAGTATTTACTCAGAAATGGAATTGGTGGAACATGTGGTAATCTATGTTTAATTTTTTGAGAGACTATCGTATCTTTTTTGTTTGTTTGTTTTTGAATTTTTGCTTTCAACTGTCTTTCACTCAGTTTGAAGTTTTGTGTGCTTTGGGTTTTTTTTTAATTTTCTTTTTTTTTCTTTTCTTCCTTTAGCAATTCTCTTGCCCTTAGCCTCCCAAATAGCTGGGACTACAGGTGCCCGCCACAACACGTGGCTTTTTGGAGTAGAGATGGGGTCTCACTCTGGCTCACTCCAGCTCAGGCTGGTCTTGAATCTCTGAGCTCAGGAAATCCACCCGCCTCAGCCTCCCAAAGGGCTAGGATTACAGGCGTGAGCCACCTCGCCTGGCCAAGACTATCGCATATTATTCTATAGCAGTTGCATCACTTTACATTCCCACCCACAAGGCACAAAAGTTCCATCTCTCCACAGCCTTCCCAATGCTTGTTGTTTTCTGTTTATGTGTTTTGGTTTTGGTTTTTGCTTTTGTTTCTTGATATGTTTTGGTAATAGCCATCCTAATGGGTGGCAAGTGATATCTTTTTAGAGTTTGATTTGCATTTCCCTAATGATCAGTGGCAGTGAGTGTTGTTTTACATGTTTCTTGGTCATTTGTGTATCTTCTCTAGAGAAATGTCTATTCAAGTTTTTTACCCATTTTAGAAATGGGTTGTTCATAAGTTTACAATTGGTTTTTAGGATTTCTTTCTACACTCTAGATATTAATGTAGAATAATATCTGAGGTAGTGTTTGATAAGGGATATCAAAATGTGATTTGCAAATATTTTCCCATTTTATGGGTTATCCTTTTTCTATATTGATACTATCCTTTGATACTCAGAAGTTTTAAATTTTGATGAAGCTCAGTTTATCCATTTTTTTCTTTTCTTCCCTACATTTTTATTGCTCTAAGAAATTATTACCAAACCCAATGTCCTAAAGCTTCTTCCTTGTGTTTTTCTAAGATTTTTATAGTTTTAGGTTTCATGTTTAGGTCTTTAAATCATTTTGAGTTCATTTTTTGTTCCTGAGACAGAGTTTCACTATGTCACCCTTGGTAGAGTGCTGTACCATCACAGCTCACAGCAACCTCAAACTCTTGGATTTAAGCTATTCTCTTGCCTCAACTTCCCAAGTAGTTGGGACTACAGGTGCCTGCCACAACGCCCAGCTATTTTTGTTGTTGTTGTTGTCATTGTTGTTTGGCAGGCCTGAACTGGGTTCAAACCTTCCAGCTCTGGTGTTTATGTGGCTGCCGCCCTAGCTGCTGAGCTACAGGCACCAAGCCTTGAGTTCATTTTTTAAAATTTCAGATTAACATGAGGGTACAAATGACTAGGCCGTATTGTTTCCATTTCTAAGGTAAAGTTCAAGTTGTACTCGAGCCCTTCACCCAGGGAAGTGCTATGTACCCTTACATTGTGCACATTAGGTGAGAGCTTACCAATGCCCCACCTCCTCCCCTCTCTCCCCACTTGAATATAATTGTGTTTTTTGAGCTCATTTTTAATATGGCATATGATAAGAATCCAGCTTTATTCTTTTGTATGTGGGCATTCAATTTTCCCAGCAACATTTGTTGAAATGGCTATCCTTTCTCCATTCTGGCACCCTTGTTGAGAATCATTTAATCATTTATGTGAAAATAATTTCTTGGTTTTAATATTGTGCTATAGTTGTGTAAGATGTAACAAATGAGAAAAACTGGGTGAAGTTTATATAGGACCTTTCTTTCTATGCTATTTTTTCCAATCTCTGTGAATCTATAATTATTTCAAAACACAGGGTTAAAAAATAAAGCCAACCAAAATATATAGTTTATTTTTTAAAATTAATTCAATATGAAAAGATTTTATGAAGAAAACTCCCCCTGGCAATTCCGGCAACACCAAAAACAAACAAATAGGACTTGATCAAATTAAAAAGCTTCTGCACAGCTAAGGGTACCACAATTAAAGCAAACAAACAGACTTCAGAATGGGAGAAGATATTTATGTGCTATGAATCTGATACAGTGCTGATAACTAGAATCTACAGATAACTCAACAAGAAAAAAGCAAACAACCCCATTTATAAGTGGGTAGGCTTCTCTGAAGAAGACAGGCAAACAAACATGAATAAAATGCTCATTGTCCCTGATCATCAGAGAAATGCAAATCAAAACCACTTTGAGTCACCTAACTTCAGTGAGATTAGCCCATATCACAAAATTCCAAATCTGCAGATGGTGGGAGAGGATGTGGAGAGAAGGGAACACTTTTACACTGCTGGTAGGATTGCAAACCAATACAACCTCAATGGACAGAATTATGGAGAATTCTCAAAGAACTAAAAGTTGACCTTCCATTTGATCCCACAATCTCATCTCTGGTATCCAGAGAAACAAAAATCAGTTTACCACAAGGATGTTTGCACCAGAATGTTTATTGCAGCTCAATTCACAATTGCCAAGTTGTAGAAACAACCTATGAATGAATTGCCCATCAACCCATGAATGGATTAACAAACTCTGGTGTATGTATACCATGAAGAACTATTAGCCATAGAAAATATGGAGTCTACATCTTTTGTGTTTACCTGGATGGAGTTGAAACACATTCTACTTAGTAAAGTGTCTCAAGAATGGGGGGGAAGTATCTAATGTACTCGATACTAATATAAAATCAATATATAAATAACTATATGCCCACACAAAAGAAAAAACACAAATATAGTCTAGCAAGGGTGAAAGGAAAGGAGGGACAATGTAGGGGAGTGGAGGGAGGGTGATTAATAGGATCTCACCTAATGTGCACAATGTGAAGGTGTTCAGTATACCCCCTGGGTGAAGCACTCAACTACAACTTAAAATCTACCTTAGAATTGAAAATAATGTAACCTAAACATTTGTACCCTCATAGTAATTTGAAATAAATAAATATATACGTAAAATTATTTTTAAAGTAAAATATACAATCATAAGATAAATATCTTAAATATATAAGTATTGCCTTTTCTTAGCCTAAAAAGTTTCAATTTTTTCAGCTCAGCGCCCGTAGCTCAGTGGTTAGGGTGCCAGCCATATACACAAGGGCTGGCAGGTTCGAACCCAGCCCAGACCTGCTAAACAATAATGACAACTACAACAACAATGACAACTCAACTATAAAAAAAAAAAAAAAAAGCCAGACATTGTGACAAGTGCCTGTAGTCCCAGCTACTTGGGAGGCTGAGGCAAGAGCATTACTTAAGCCCAAGAGTTTGAGGTTGCTGTGAGCTGTGATGCAACAGCACTCTACCAAGGGCAATATAGTGAGACTCTGTCTCAAAAAAAAAGTTTCAACTTTTTCAAAAAATGTAGTAATTTGAATATTTTATCATCTTTCAGTCAATTGTAGAGATGCGTGGTATTGGCTATAAGTGTAAATAATAAGACTGGTACAACTAAATTGGGTTCCATTATTTAAAAAGTAAAATAAAATAAATTCAATATGGTACCTGATAGAAATTATTCAAAGTGAAATACAAAACATAACCAAATATTCATGAACTGTGGCAGCACCATATAAAGTGCTACCATATCAGCACCTAAAAAAGTTTTACATCATATTCATTTTTTTAAAAGAATTTTTTTATTCCTTTTCCCCTTTGGGTTTCACTCTGGGTAATTTTCATCAACTATTTCAAATTAATTGATTTATCCCTTGGCTATGCTAAGTTTGCTGATGAGCTTTTCAAATGCATTCTTCATTTTTGTTAATTTTTTAATTTCTATTTCCACTTGATTATTTTCTATAGTTTCCATCTATGCTAAAATTGCCTATCTGACTTTTGCATGTTGCCTGCTTTTTTCATTAATACTTTAAATGAGATGTTAATAATAGTTCCTCTAAATTTTCTTTTCAATTTTTCCAACACCTATGTCATACATTAGTGTGATCCTGGTGATTTCTTTGTCTTATTTTTTAAATGTCAACATGTGGCTGAGCACCGTTGCTCACACCTGTAATCCCAGACTCTGGGAGGCCGAGGCGGGTGGATCGCCTGAGCTTATGGATTTGAGACCAACCTGAGCACCAGCAAGACCCATCCCTAAAAATAGCCACGTGTTGTGGCAGGCACCTGTAGTCCCAGCTACTTGGGAGGATGAGACAAAACAATCACTTGAGTCCAACAGTTTGAGGTTGCTGTAAGCTATGATTCCATGGCACTCTACCAAGGACAACAAAGTGAGACTCTGTCTCAAAGTACATACATACATCCACACATAAAATATCAACAAATTGAATTGTAAAATCTAATTGGCTTTTATTAATGATTCATGAATCAAGCAGTGCGATGTCCGTAAAGCAGGGGTAACTCCAATGAGCTAAGCAGAGGAGATAGGCTTTATAGCAGCAAAGTGCTAAAGAAACAAAAACAGGATGAAAACTGGGTTGATCATTTCAAAGTTACTTTTATTATAGAGTTAAAACAGAGAGATTGCCTTAACATTTTGGCACAGGTAAACTGGGCCCCTTCAGATGGATTGCTGTGAATCTCCAGTTTTTTAGACAAGTGGCCCCATTTTTAAGTTCAGTTTGATTACATGGAACCTAGAATGCGTGACTCCATTCTGATTTGGTCTGGACTTCTGAGTCTAGTGAAGGAGTTCAATTTAAAACAATAGCCTCCCATAAATTGTATTTACCAATCTTTTCTGTCTGTTTGCTTATTACTTTTAGTATGCCTCATAATATTTTTCATAGAAAGCCAGACAGGTTGTATAGGACAGTAGATACAGAAGGAGTTTTTTATGCTTGGAGCTGACAGCCTTTCCTTCAGCTAGGCCTTTATTGTGGTAATCTTTATGAATCTAGTCATTAATTGAACAGGGTTTGAATTTTATGGTTGCTGTGGTAACCCTCAGTTCCTTAATGGCTTTAAATTCCTGGAGTGATACCTTGTATTTGTCTTCCCTTTGTGCTTCTCACCAGAGGGATTTTTGTCTTGTAAATCTTTCCCAGCTGCCTAATACTGTTGTTTGTTATCTTTTACTCAATGCTTATTAGCATGTGTTGGGTATGGTATGGGGTTATTCTTTGATGTTCTATTTATGCTTCTGCACTAGTCAGTCACTGTGGACTTGGGAATTAGTACAGTGGCCTTCATGATTGTTCTAGCTCCTTCATCAGTGGAACAACTTCATTTTCTCCTCACTTTCTCCTTTTCCCTGAAAGCAATGGTTTCTACCAGTATTCCTCAGGAGATAGGAGAGATAATTCTGTTAGGCCCAGGAGTTCCCCCCAAAGACCACACAGCCAGACAAGCTGAATTTGCAGGGGAGTCCTTTATTGGAGAGCCGGCAGGTGACTGCCTCAGTCTCCCAATGTGGGGTTTCTGAGAGCAGTCCCTGATTGTCTGTGGTTCTGGTTTTTATAGAGAAAAACTTTTCCCTGGGGCAAACAAGCATTATTACAGAAGCAGAAATAGCAGTTAAAAGGGTAGGGAGTAATCGGGAGGATAGGGCAGTTCATCATTTTATATAATACTATGATCATGAGACCAATTAGTGATTTTTTTTTCTTTTTTGCAAATAGGTACAAACCACAATGTCCTAAGGGGGAAAACAGGGAAGAGAACTTACAGGGAAGAGTCATAAAGGGCACAATTATAAAAAGCTATAATCACGAGGGCTTACCTACATGGTCAGTAACTTACATCACTAACAATTTTAGCTAAAGGCATTTACAGTTACAATAGGAGGGCAAAAGAAGGGGAACCAGTTTTAAGGGTAATAAAATGTAACAGAGAAGGAATAAACAGCAAAATGGAGTCAAGCTTTCTCTTTTAACACTTCAATAACATATACCATGATGCCATGAAGACCACCTTAACAATTCCATCCAGATAATTTTTTATTTCAGATATTCTCTTCATTTCTAAGTGTATCTTTTTATTATTTTTATACCTTCCATTTATCTACTTGTCATGTTTAAGTTTTTCTCTAAGTCCTTAAGCATATTTATCATATGTGGCTTAGCATTCTTGCGTTGCGTGCCCAGAGATGCGAAAGAAAAGTAGCTTTGCTGTGGGTATAAGCTCACTCCTGCAATTATTAAGGGTAAACAAGAAACAGACTACACCGCATGGGATGGTGTGTAGCAAAACATCTTTATTCTTGATCACCTTATATACATTGGTGGTCACATACACAATCTATGATCTCTAACTCTTTCTATCTAACCTTAACTTGTGAGGCAACATAAGTCTACAAATCAGCACAACTTCCTCTACTTTTTCTTTCTTCTCAGACATGTGTTAATTCTTGAGCAAGGTATCCAAATAAAAATCACAAAGAACTCCTGGGGAAGAAGAGGAAACAAAATCCCTCAAGCATACACTTAGTTTGCCTCATAATGGAGTAATGACTTTGTTCTTCCACAAGACAGAGATCTTTAGGCTCCAAAGACAATGTGTTTTTAACACCTGTCAACCTCTGGCCCTTAACTCCAGCGGAGAGATTATAGGTCTCTGACCACAGTGGGCTTAACATCAGAGAAATTGTTCCGAAACAAGCTCTGAGTATGCCTCAGAGGGAAGCCCAGTTCCCTTTTTGCCTTTGTGTTAGCAAAAGCCATTTTTAACCCATTACAGACTTGCCTTGTGTGGCTTATGTGGGAAAGTTTAACCCACATTCTTGTCTGCTTATTCTATCTTCTTTCTCATTTCTCATCCTTTTCCAATGACTTATTTCTCTTCTCATTGTAGTTCACATTGTACTCTTACTTGATATGTCTAGTAATTTTTTTTCAAATGCTGAACATTGTTGATTTTATTTTGTTTAGTGCTTGATTTTGTTGTATTTCCTTAAAGAACGTCAAATTTACAAACAAGGGATCTATTTATTTACAGATTAGATTAATCCTTTTCACGTTTAAGTTTTCTTTTCTTTTTCTTTCTTTTTTTTTGAGACAGAGTCTCACTGTGTCTTTTTTGAGACAGAGTCTCACTGTGTCTCCCTCAGTAGAGCACTGTGGCATCACAGTTTACAGCAACTTCCAACTCTTGGGCTTAAGCGATTCTCTTGCCTCAGCTTCCCAAGTAGCTGGGACTACAGGCACCCACCACAACGCCTGGCTATTTTTTTTTTTTTTTTTTTTTGTAGTTGTTATTGTTGTTTAGCTGGCCCAGACCAGGTTTGAACCCACCAGCCCCATGTATGTGGCCTGCGCTGTAACCACTGGGCTCTAGGCACCAAGCCAGTTCTCTTTCCTCTGTGAAACTCTGCCCTGCAAATTCCATCCTCCTTAGCCTTCCCAAACTCCAATCAGTTTCTCTTCAGCTCTTGTTCTGCTTGGGACCTCCTTTTGTGGACCTTATTTTGAAGAGGCCCTTCAGAGAAAAATTCAAGGCATCATAGTGTTTCTCTGGCTTATGCCCCTCTCTGAGGAATTACAGTCTTCCATTACCTATTGTCTAATGACTAATTTCTTAAGTTATTTTTCTTCTTTTCTAGTTGTTTACATTCAAAGAGTATGCCTAATATCAATTACTCTATCATGGCCTAAAGTGGAAGTCACACCTTAAACTCCTTTGATAACTTTATTTATACCACACATTCCAAAATATGACCACAGGAAAATTTCTCTAATAGTAACTTTGCATGAGCTCTTACATTGTACAACTAAAGCTAACTATGTGCCCTCTTCTTTACAGGTACTTAGTGCACTAAGTAACCACATCACTTAAACTGTCTATTATGACACTAGGCATTATAGGGTTTGAATCTGGGCATACACATCCACAATGCAATGTAAAATTTAAGTAGTACATTTGGAACCAGACTTGAGTAGACCTAAAAGACTTGAATAAATTATATGAATAGTCAAGCTAAACTGTCACCCCTTACCTGTTTCTACTACATCATCACCTTTCCCTAAACCTCCATCTGTGTCATGAGGATTCTGTTTAGCTAGCTGAAGAAGGAAAGAATTTTGCTTCAGATCTAAAAAGGGTTGGGTTATACGGTGGTTTTATTTAGAAGTAGACTGCTGCTGCATTATGGCATCACTTAGGAATAGCTCTACAGGGCTTGCTTGTCTCTTTTGAATGTAGGGAGGGGTGGCTTGAGGTATACATATTCATTTCTCAGCAATGGTGAACAGTTTATCTGAGTGATCAAGTTTTTAAAAGGATCAAGCCTAGTAGATTAGAAATAGGGGGAATGTGAAGGTGATATATAAGTAGACCTCTCCAAATGGAAAGAAATATGTGGGTCTTTGTGTTTTACATTCTCATCAGAAAGCATCTACATGGGAGGTGGCTCTCAGAAGTGATTAGGACAACACATCCTATGCATGTCCTCCTACCTTTCTCCTTGGCCACTGCAGTGATTGTCCAATGAGCCCATGAATAGTGTGGCCATCACAGTTGGGAAGAGAGATATGCATAGGCATAAAACCCAGGACTTGGAGTGGAAAAGGATTATCTAGTTAATAGCTTTGCTGAGTTCCAACTTATCAGCAATAGATGATGACACTGACCTCTGAATAAGGCACCATTACTTGGGGAGATAAGTCAGCCAATTGGTATCAGGATGACTATATCAAAACTTTCCACCCTAGAAAGGAAGTGATTTATCCTTCTTGGAATTGGTATAAATGCTGGATTTGGGATTGTCATTCTTGTCCACAGTACCTCCAAAACTGTTACTATTCAAGCACTCATGGGATACAATATTCACTGGCATAATACCCCACACAATATTACCTCAGAGCACAGAGCCCATTTAATAACAAGGAATATGTGGCAATGGGCTATATACCTCATTACCTAGATGCAGCCAGATCAATAGAATGATTAAATGTTATTGATTATAAGACATTTCCTTCAAGCATGCAGTATAAACTTTGAATCAATGGTGTAACCAAAATGAAATGACTTATTTTAAAGATGGTGACCTTGTAGTAGATAGTTTGTGGTAACTATCCCTAGAAACTTGGGCTCTTGTTCCTAGAGAAGAAATTCTTCTACAAAATGACTTAGTAAGATTCCAATAAACATAGGCTGTGACTGCCATCTCATTCCAGTGGCAAACAAATGAGTTTATATACTATATGAAAAAATTAATTTTAATTATCATGGAAAACTAGGGTTGCTTATACATAATAAGAGCAGAAATGTGTATGTTTGGAACACAGGAAATCTACTGGACAATCTTTTAAAATTTTTATGTAAGGTAATGACTATCAGTAGACCCTACAACAACTATAGTACACTGAGAGCAGGGTAAATAAGAGCACAGATTATTCTGGAATAGGAGTCTGTGTTACCAAGCCAGGAAAACAAACTAGACTAAATTCAGAGGGTGAGGAGAATCAAAAATGTCTTATGAAGGAGGATGATAATACATATTAATTGCAAATTCGCTAAGTTCCCTGAATTAGTTTCTAGGAGATCATGGTTGACTATCCTTCTTGAGGAAAAACAGAGATGTGTTAATTTTCTTCTTTTTTTTTTTTTTTTTTCTTTAAAGACAGAGTCTTGGTTTATAACCCTCAGTAGAGTGCCGTGGCATCACAGGTCACAGTAACCTCCAACTGCTGGACTTAGACTATTCTCTTGCCTCAGCCTCCTGAGTAGCTGGGACTACGGGCACCTGCCACAATGCCCAGTGGTATATGGGGCTGGTGCCCTACCCACTGAGCCACAGGCACCACCCCAAGATGTGTTCATTTTCAAGGGAAAACAAAATGAGAAGCACTGTATTAAAGTATGGGAACCTAGATCACTGAGTTACAACCTGGAGAACTACTCAAAAATTATTAATATCTTTCTTCTGTTACACTAGTAAAATACAAACTTCTACTCTGTTCAAGCCATTATACACCTTTGAGTCTATTTGTTGCAGCAGTCTGGCCTATTCTAATTAATATAAGAAGAAAAACAATGGCCAGACTCAGCGACTCACACATGTAATCCCAATGCTTTGGGAGATTGATCTAGGAAGTTCACTTGAGGCCAGGAGGCCAGCCTAGTCAATATAGTGATACCCCATCTCTATAAAAAAATTTAAAGATTAGGCTCAGCGCTTGCAGCTCAGCAGCTAGGGCGCCAGCCACATACACTGGAGCTGGCAGGTTCGAACCCAGCCCAATTCTGCCAAACAACAATGACAACTACAACTAAAAAATAGCCAGGTATTGTAGTCGGTGCCTGTAGTCCCAGCTACTGGGGAGGCTGAGGCAAGAGAATCACGTGAGCCCAAGAGTTGGAGGTTGCTGTGAGCTGTGATGCCATAGCACTCTACTGAGGGCGACATAGTGAGAGTCTGTCTCAAAAAATATATATATTAACTGGATGTGGTGGTTCATATGTGTAGGACAGCTACTCAGGAGGTTGGGGCAAGGGCATCATCTCAGCAGCAACTCTTGAGTTCAAGAGTTCAGGTCATAGTGACCTATGGCACCACTGCATTCCAACATGAGTGACAGAGACAGACCTTGTCTCTTAAAAAAATAATAAGTGTGGGGGAAAATAAATGAAAACTGTAGTAATTTTAATCATTTCTTCTAAACAAGGGTCACACGAAAGTGTCCTCATTTTTTGTCTTTGGATTGTCACAGATGTAAGATAGGATCTGATGAAAATATTCAACACAATAGATAATGCCAAGTTAGCAACTAGGATATGTATCTAGAATTCAGACCATATCAATCTTTCCAGACCACCCCTCAGCCTATCTTTCAGAGCAGAGCCTCTTTCTTACTAGCCTTTTTCCCTCATGTGCTAAATCAAAACATGAAGTTTGCCTCTCACTGACATGTTGCTCCTAAGTCTAATCAATGAACTCAATTTTGATTATTTTGATAGCACCTTATAGCAAGACTATCTTGTTGAAAGTTGTGTTCACATTTGAACACTCTGTCATGTGCTCTTGTACTGATAACATGTATTACTTCAAAATTATATATGTATGTGTACCTATATTCTCCGTGCTTGTAGGAAATAACTATATTGTAAAAGTTCAGCCTAAAATATTTTGTGGATCAAAACTGACTGTAATAAATTGAAAAGAAAGGCCTCAAATAGAAGTAAGTACTTAAAACTACCAGCCCAAACACTCAGGACAAGAGGAATAATAACTAAGTGACACAGAGGAAATTTTTTGTCACATGCATGGCTTTGGAAGAGGGGAGAATTGCCTTGGTTAAAGGAAGTGGTTACTAGACCAAGGCAGAACCAAATATGGGATGCTGCCATAAAATTCACAAAAGTTATGTTTAAATTAAACCATTAGTTTCCTCTCCAGCCAATGGGTAGATTCAAGACAGAATCATTTGTCTCTGAAAGACTAAACCACTAAGTCTGCTCCAGATAAAAACTATTTATAGGAGCAATAATTATACAAAATCTCAAAGCAATCTACCAGCTATGTAAACAATCTATAGAAAAGAATAGAAGTTTAGAACAGAGGACAAAAAGAAATTTAATAAAGAAATAAAGATACCTTATTCTTGAACAGGACAACTTGTGTCAATTTCCCAAATAAAAGAGGTAGATTTGTTGATGCTTTAATCTAAATGACAATAATATAGTTTTATTAGTAAAATTTTTCTCATTATTTTCAAGAATAACAAATATACAAAAATAGTTTTCAATAAGAAAAATAGCACAAGTTTCCCTAACAGACATTTATAAATGATTATAAAGTTGGACAAACCATTAAAATATATTTATACTTCTACTAAAACAAACTGTGGAAAAAATTAACTGAACAGAAATCGAATCTAACTTACGTTCAGGTTAATGAGATTGAGAAATCTATTTTCCATATTTTTAGAAAGCAGTTTGAAAAAATTTTAGAAATTTTTAGAAAGCAGTTTGAAAAAATGTTGGCATTGGAAGCAGGAACATCCTTCCAAGAAGCCTTCACGTTCAGGTTATATTCTCTAGTTCTCTGTGGCACAGAAGGGCCCACTCCATTTTTCCACAGTTAATCCAGGTTTGCAAGAGAAAGAGCAGTAGCTCATGAGGATTGGCGGTCAGGAGACAAGACTGTGCTTGCTTTATAATCAAGGCACCTACAGGTGGAGTGAAAGGAAAAGCAGCACGGTGGTGGGGAGACTGGGTGAGAGAGGGGATTCTCATGTGAGAGTCTGAAGACAAGAAAATATTTTTTAAGACTTTAAGTCACTTTTCTGGTGTTAGATATATAATCCCAATTTTATGTCCCTCAAGAGATTTCACTAAAGATTTGTATTGCTTTTAATTATGTACTAGGCAACTTAGTACTCTGTCTTTAAAATAAGGCCACATTGGGATGACTTACAAGGACAGACCAGGTTACCCTACCTCTAGGTTGGTTAAATCAAGAATAGTGAATAATAAAAGTAATGCTTTAGTTTAGTGGAGTAAAAGAAATTTACTAAAAATGGTGTTGTGTCAATTGGTTAATTACGTGCTTGGAAAGTAAGAACAGCCCAGACATAAGCCCAGACATAAATACATGAACAGTCAGTGTTGAGATAGATTAAAAGTTCAAATGTAATATAAGAAGGAGCTAAAAATAAGGAAAGAGTGTAAGTGAATACCTACTTTATTAAAAATGTGATGGGATAATTTTACATAACAAAACAAAAGGAAAAACCATAGAGAAAACACATCTGTTAAACTATATTTTTAAAAACACTTTGTATTTCAAAATCTCCATAAATGCAACCATGAGTTACATGAAAAATCAAGATTGATTAAGCATCCTAGTTTTGTAAAAAGTCCTTAAAATACAGTATATGAGCCAGATGGGAAGGCTCACACTTACAATCTTAGCACTCTGGGAAGCCGAGGGAGGTGGATTGCCTGAGCTCACAGGTTCAAGACCAGAGTGAGACCTCATGTCTAAAAGTAGCCGGGCATGGGGGCGGCGCCTGTGGTTCAAAGGAGGAGGGCACCAGCCCCATATACCGGAGGTGGTGGGTTTAAACCCAGCCCTGCCCAAAAACTGCAAAAAATAAATAAATAAATAAATAAATAAATAAATAAATAAATAAATAGCCAGGCATGGCTGGGCACCCATAGCCCAGTGGTTAGGGCACCAGCCACGTGCTCAGGGGCTGGAGGGCTCAAATCTGGCCCAGACCTGCTAAACAAACGACAACAAAAAAATAGCCAGGCATTGTGGCAGGCGCCTGTAGTCCCAGCTTCTTGGGAAGCTGAGGCAAGAGAATCATTTAAGCCCAAGAGTTTGAGGTTTCTGTAAGCTGTGATGCCACAGCACTCTACCTAGGGTGACAAAGTGGGACTCTGTCTCCAAAAAAAAAAAAAAAAAAAAAAAAGGTATATGAAAGTTAAATGAGCAAAGGATATTATGTTAGTTTTCCAATGCTACCACAACAAATTAGCACAAAGTTAGTAGCTTAAAACAGATATCTCATAGTTTTCTAGGTCTGAAGTCTGGGACCCAGCGGGACACTCTGGTTAGGGTCTCGTAAGACTGAAGTCAGGGTGCCAGCTGGGGATCCTTGTCCAGCCTTGCTAGCTATTGGCAGAATTGTCATTTCCTTGTATCACTTAGGTCCCTGTTGTTGGGCTAGCTATAGCTAAGAGTCACTCTCAGCTCCTAGAGGCTGCTCACAGGTCCTTACCACATGGCCCTCTCTATCTTCAGAGTCAGCAACAGAGAATCTCCCTAATGTACAAAATCCTTCTTCAGGGAGAGTTAGGTCTCTTTTAAGGGCTCACTTGATTAGGTGATGCTCATCCAGAATCATCTCCCTCTCTTAAGTTCAACTGTGGTTAACAAATAACAATTAGATAACAGCCCCATCATATGGACAGTTTCCATTCACACTTAAGGGAGGGGAGTTTTATAAGGCACTTAAAGCAGGTGACAATGTACTTGAGGATCATCTTAGAACTCTGCTTGCTACATTCTGCCCTCAGGCTCCATGTAACTCATATCCCTAATGCAAATAAGAAATTTCATTTGTAGCAAATCTATCCTTAAAGAAATTTAATTTGTAACAAATCTATCCTTAAAGAATGGCTAAAGGAAGTTCTCCAAACAGCCTGAGCAAGAGCCATACACTAGAGGCAGAAAGCCTATATGAAAAAGCCTTTAAACAAGATCCATTCTGAAGGAGCAAGTTACAAGTCTTTTGTGAGTAAGGAAACAGAAAGACCTGGATAAAACTCCATAAGTGAGTCAGGGCTTGGTCACGTACAAGTGATTAAAGGCCTGGTCACGGAGGCAGCCCTGCAAGCAGGTCCCTGTATATCTCAGGAATTTCTAAACCACTCCTTAAGATGGATGACTGCCTCCAGACAGTATGTTAAAGGTCAAGCATTCAATCAGCTTCTTTCCCCTGGAGTTTTGTTTTGTGGTTTGGTTTTAATTAAATAGTATAAGAATAATTTTAAATAAAGGTAGTAGAATGTTTTTCAGTTAATCAGTAGACTTGTAGGTGCCAGGCCATGTTAGGCCTAGTTATGAGGTGGTTAGAAGGATGAAGTCATATGATTATTGATTAATAGTGTGTACGTGCAGTGCTGCCTATATAAGCAGTATTGGAATAAAGAAAAAGCGCCGCATGCTTGAGCGAGCTGTTAACCATTCTTTCTTTCAACTTTTCATTGCAGGTTTCACGCTCTGCAATACCACATCGCACAATTCATGTAACAATACAGTCTCTAGAAATAGTCCAGCATTGTGGGGATGGCTGTTGTCCCACCTAATTGGGAGGCTGAGGCAAGAGAATCACTTGAGCCCAAGAATTTGAGGTTGCTGTGAGCTATGACACCATAGCACTCTACCAAGGGAGACAGTGTGAGACCAAAAAAAAAAAAAAAAAAAAAAAGGAAGAAACAGAAAGGAAGTGATAACAGAAGAACGTTCAGAATTTCAGAAAATACATTATCCCCTTCCTCAGGTCTCCAAAAGTTTCATCTCATGGCAGCGTCAGCTCAAGTTTAAATCTTACCTAAATCCTGTTAGCTCAAAATCCAAATTCTCCTCGATTTCATACCAAATTATAGGACCCAGAGGTGTGAGAATCAGAAATTTGACTGATTTTTTGTATCTGAAGTAGTCATGAAAGAGGTATATTAGTTAATATCTTTTTTTTTTTTTTTTTTTTTTGTAGAGACAGAGTCTCACTGTACTGCCCTCGAGTAGAGCACCATAAAGTCACATGGCTCACAGCAACCTCTAACTCTTGGGCTTACACGATTCTCTTGTCTCAGCCTCAGTTAATATCTTATCCAAGGGATCAAGTTTATAAAAGTTATTAAATTCCTGGAGAAATATATAGGAAAGCACAGGGACTTGATGACATTTACAATCATTTAACTAGAAAGACTAAGTGCTAACTATTTTTTTAATCCACAACTAACTTCACTGTCAGGACACTGAGAAGTGACAGCTAAGAGGATAACCAATCATACCCGAAAGACTTCTTCACTGACACAGAAAAAGTAGAAACAAATCATCATTACTGCATCATCTGTGTTTTACCTAGTTTACATACTTGCATAATATGCGCTAGAATACTTTATAAAATCCACTTTTTAATTTATGGTCTAGATGTTGATTTTGCTGACCAGCTCTCTCACTCTCTTCTCTTCCCTTCTATACTCTGTTCTCCCTGACCAGAGTTGTCAGCCACCTCCACGCCAGCCCTTCAGGCTTCCAATCAAAACCCCAGTTCTCTGATGGTCATTCACATTTACTGCCCTGTCAAGATATCTAATCCTCTCAGGTCACTCATGACTAGCCACCTTCAGCTCCTGGTGGGAAGCTGTCCTGTATCCTCCCATCTCCCTGTCTCTGCAGCACATGGGAGCTTGTAGGTGATCTCTCCCCCACTAAGATCCAGAGGAACTCAACTGCAGCTCCTAGACAGAGGATAAAGTCCATCTTTGGCTCTCCTGCTTGCATGGAGCACTTCTGCTTCTTTCCTTCCCACCTGTGATCTCATTTCTGTTGGATCTTTTTAATCACACACCCCCACCACCATGGGAGTCTCTGGTTATATAAATGCTCCCAGCAAGTACTTCTGTTTTTTTTTATTGTAGTCCCTGGAAATTTTATGATCTTGAACCAGTTTTCAGGTCAATTTCTTGCTTTGGTATTCTTGCAGAAGTAGGAAACCAAGTTCTTATAGTCACATTTTTACCAAAGCAGAGATTTTCATTTACATTAATAAGTAAGGCAAAAATGAAACTCCAAAGGCATACATAAGAACTTCACTCATGTGTCAATCATGCTGATTTACATAGTGTAAACGCCCCCATTGTAACCTATTTCAAGTTACCAATCTGACATCACTGAATAGAGTTGGAAAGAGAGGTTCAGTAGCCCCCCTTGTATATACAGTAATTTCTAATGCATACCTGCAACAGATGCAAATAACTTCAAGAGCAAGTGTAACAGCAACATGAATTACTTTTTTATTGTACATATTTAAGACATACAGTGTGATGTTTTGACATACATATACATAGTGAAATGTTTACTATAATTAATCAAATTAACATATCTCTCACCTGGGTGTGTGTGTGTGTGCTAAGAATATACTCCCTTAGCAAATTCCTAAGATACAAAACAATATTATTAAAATTATTAAGTATAGTCCCTATGCTATACACTAGATCTAGTATTTATTACTTTTGTTTTTGATATTAGCTTGAAGTTTACTTAATTTTCAATAATGGTTTTATAAAATTTTAATAAAATGATCAGCTCTCCAAAAGCTTATAAGAGCTGGCTGCAGTGCACCACTACAGATGTGCATGAAATTCTTTCTTCTTTGGTGTGATGTATCCTCTTCTAATACCTCCATGAAATATTAAGTTTCAGCTTCCACACACAGCTATAGCTGAGATTTCCCTCTGGGATTCTGATATCCATGAATCTCTATTTTTTAATATTAAGGGGGCTGTGCATTTTTATTTATCTAACCTCCTAACATTTTATCTGTTTGGTATAGGTAAAGGTACTTCCCTAAGGATCCCATGTTGCAACATCAATGCGTAGCCTGATTCTTGCATTTTTACCACTCATTCCCTACTCTGAACTTAAGTTGTTTTATTCCTCATCCCAGAGCTTCATTTGCCAGCACTACAGATAGACATTATTGGTGTTTTCTGGCCTAGCCTCATGACTGGTGGCAGACATTAGGATATCACAGTTCTTTCTAGGAACAGCTAGTCAAGTGTTGGCCCTGACAGCAAGTGGGACATCCTGGAAGAAGGGATACAGCTGGAAGTTAGATTTTTTGTTTGTTTGTTTTCACAAAATAAAATGCCTTTATTTGGTCCCCTGGAGCCTGAGTCTGGAAGTCACCCACGGAAAACCGTATGGTACAGGGATGGGGACTGACAATTGGTAAAATACTCCTGTGTCTGGGTGCTGGCCGTATTTACAAAGATAAAAATATTCACAGCTCAGAGTAAAAGATAACCCAAAGGGGAGAGGAGAATGCTTCTCTGGATATAAAAACCCTGCAGGCCCCACAGGAATGGTGGAAGGACAATGAGGACCAGCTGGGAGATGCAGGGATCTGGTTTCTAGAAAGGCTGGGGGTGACGCTGGGCAGGTGGGCAGCTCAGCTCCCTGGGCTTCTGGTGGGGGTGGGGGAAGCTGGGCAAGATTAATAAAGAATCTATTTGCAAAGCTATGATCATCAGAGTGTAGGCAAAACATAGGGACCGAGAGGGAAAGCAGGTAACAGGAATCCTGTTACCACCTCCAGCCTGAAAGGATGAGAGTAGAGAGTGATAAAAAGGACCCTGGAGACAGAGGACTGTGTAGAGAGGGCCACCTGACAGCACATGTGACCTTCTGGTTGAATAAAACTGCCAGCCTTTTCTGACATGTGCGGAGATGGGGTGCGGGGAAAATAGCCAGCCCACTTCCCTCCCTTCCTCCAACCCCTTGATTGTGTTCTTAGAAGTTCAAATCAAACCAGAAGCTGGAATGTAATTCCATATGGGGCAGCTGCTGGGAGCACAGAGCAAAGCAGAGAAAGGTGGGGAATAAGAATAATAATGCAAAAGCAAATGCGGGAGCTGTGGCAGGACACTGGGGCGAGGCTTGGTAACTGAAAAAGTGAGGTCCCAGAATAGAAGGGGAGAGTCTGGAGACCGGAAACCCAAATCAGTCACTCAAGTGTTTTTCCTACTTTCTGAAGCTCACAATAAGGGTGAGTTGGGAAGGCAGCTTGCCCTGCACTGGCTGGATATTAAGACTATGTATATGTCCATCCAGACCTTGCCCTTACGAAACTGATAGAAAAGAGCTTAATTGGCTTGGAGCTGTAGCTCAGTGGCCAGGGTGCCAGACACGTACACCAGAGCTGCTGGGTTCGAATCCAACCCAGGCCTGCCAAACAACAATGACAACTACAATCAAAAAATAGAAAGGCATTGTAGTGGGCACCTGTAGTCCCAGCTACTTCGGAGGCTGAGACAAGAGAATCACTTAAGCCCAAGAGTTGAAGATTGCTGTGAGCTGTGACACCACAGCACTCTACCCAGGGGGATGGCTTGAGACTCTTGTCTCAAAAAAAAAAAAGAAAAGAAAGAAAAGAAAAGAAAAGAGCTTAATCAGCAACACAGGCAAATTTCCATCTCCTGAGACAGGACTGGCTTTGGAAACGGGGTGAGAGGAGGGAAGATCTAGGCAGGCCCATATTTAGTTATCTCGTTTGAATGATGGAAGTGGTAAAGACTGGCTCAGTGGCTCTGAGAGGCAGTGTTACATAAAGTTTAATCACGATCCTCTGGAACCAGACTGCCTGTGTTTGAATCATGGTTTCTCTACATGCTAATGATGGAACATCACACAAACATTAACTCCTCTGCAGCATTTCCTCATCTGCAAGTGCAAATGATGATTACCACATTACCCTCCCAGAGGATTGTTGTAAGGACTTGGTAATTCAATCTTTATAAAATATTTAGACAAGTACTTGGCAAGTTATAAGCACTCAATAATAAAAATAGAATAATATAATAGATGGTGTTACATTATTATTGCTGGAGGGCAACCTGATAATATGTCTGCACTTTCTTACCAGCCTGAATGAAAAAGAAACCCTGCTGACTGGAAAACAGTCCCAGTTCCAAAAGCAAATAACAGAAGCCAAGCATTCTTTTGAATACTGGGTTGGATGAAGGAAGAGAGTGAAGGAAGCAGGGATGGACAAGCAGGCACTTTGTACTAGAGTTCTACCATTCCTTTAGACTCCTTGAGTGAATAAATTAGCTGCCAGATAACTAGGGAGGCATTCAAGAACATTTCTCCTACCTCCATAGCTGTTTCCTTTTTTACCCACTAGTATGCCATGAAATCTTTGAGTTGACCTAAAAGCTACAAGGATCAGTTATTCAGTAATGGGCCTGGAGTCATCATTCCTTTTCATTGGTTAGAGGCAGGAGCTGGGGCACAACTGGATCATAAGGACACCTCTGAGTGGAACCCCATCACATGAGATCTATCTCTCGGATTTCCCAACAGGGAAAACACATTAAGGTGCTGACATTTAAATGTGCTTACTTCCTGCAATGCCTGGGACACCCCTGGTTTAAGATCCATGACCTCATTGTGTCTTGAAGGACAGCAGTGGTATCTCTCCATCCCACCCAGGCCCCATCTTATTGTTGATCCCAAGTTCCCCCTTTGAGATTGGGGCAACTTTGTACAGGCAAGATCAGGGCACTCTTAAAGATGTGCACATGTACAAAGGGACTTCCTGCAACTACTTTCCTTTTCCAAAACTGACATTTAAATCTAATGCTCAACTCTAAACCCAAATAAAGGCATTGATGATAAAGAGACTTTACACAAGCTATTTTCAAGGATATAAATGGTTTCTCCTTCAGCCAATGACAAGTGGATGTGAGGTAGCATCACTTGTCTCTGGCAGACTAAGTCACTAAGAAGAGAAACAAAAAGAATAGAGCAGCACTTAGGGGGAAATACAATGTAAAATAAATGTGTCAGGAAATGTGTAGAATCATCTGTAGGAAATCACAAACTTCTGTGAGGTCATATAGTAAAAGAGTTAATGGAAAGAGGTGCTATAATTTAAGATTTGAAGGAACAGTTAATATCCACTGGACTTTGAAGAGTTGACTTTGTGAAAGTAAAGAACTAGCAGCAGGAAATATGGGCAAGAATAACTAAGGTGTTTTGTTTTTTTTCCGTCACTATCCTTATCATTTCATATTATAGCTTTTAATTTTTTCCCTTTTTTTGAGATAGAGTCTCACTATGTCACCCTCAGTAGAGTGCTGTGGCATCCAACTCTTGGGCTTAATTCTCTTGCCTCATCCTCTCAAGTAGCTGGGACTACAGGCACCCACCACAATACCAGGCTATTTTTTGGTTGTAGTTGTCATTGTTGTTTGGCAGGCCTGGGCTGGATTCGAACCTGCCAGTTCCAGTGTATGTGGCTGGTGCCCTTTTTCTCTAAGAACTTTTCTTGTTATGTGGAAGCAATTATTAACACAAATACTTCTAAAGTTTCTATATATACAGTTTGGGAATATGATAGAACTATTTTCCTTCTTTTTATTTTATTTTATTTTATTTTATTTTATTTTATTTTATTTTTTACAGAGAATCTCACTCTGTCTTCCTTGGTAGAGTGCCATGGCATCATCATAGCTCACAGCAACCTCAAACTCTTGAGCTCAAGTGATTCTTCTGCCTCAGCCTCCCAAGTATCTGGGACTACAGGCATCGCCACAATGCCCAACTAGTTTTTCTATTTTTAGTAGATATGGGGTCTCCCTCTTGCTCAGGCTGGTCTCAAACTCTGAGCTCAAGCAATACACCTCTTCGGCCTCCCAGAGTGCTAGGATTACAGGCATCAGCCACCATGCCTAGCCTATAGAACTATTTTCTAGCAACAGGATCAGGTAAACAACAGAAAGTGGGTCATTGCAATACCATGTAAAGGCCTAGCCCACACTCCTAATTTTTTTAGTACCCGTAAAATCATCAGCCACAACATGGATGACAAAGAGTGTTTGTCAAAGAGTGTTTTTTCTCTTAGGAGTGGAGAACCAGCAGCCTTCAGATTTCGAGACTGCTCTTTTTTAAGTACCAAAGGAGACAAGACAAGTTTTATCTTTTTCTGCTGCATCCCTTTTAATAAAAGCATTTGTTCTGTAAAATTTCCATTAGTCAAAAGCCTGCATTTAAGGACCTAGAAGGTCACATTCGGCCTTAAGACCACAGATTCCCCAACCTAAGGGGAAAAAAATAGAAAATTTAATAGAGGTACATAAGAGAATATAAATAAATAGAGCTCTATATATTTTATTCCTAGATGGGTTTTTAGATACACTTTTTATTTTTTACAGCTATGGTATGTATTGACATTCAACAAACTGCTCATATTTAGTGTATAATTTCATGAACTTTGACAAATGCATACACCCATGAGACCATCACCACAATCAAGCCAGTGACTGTATGCACCATCCCTAAAATTTCCTTGTGACCCTTTGTAGACCCTGAATATCCCCCACACCCCAACCCACAAGCTGTCACTGAGCTGCATTCTGTTAGTGGATATTCATTGGCATTTTCTAAAATGTTATATAAATGAATTATATAATAAGAACTCTTTTATTGAGTTCTTTTCATTTAGCATAATTATTTTAAGATTCATCTATGTTATTGTTTATAGCAATGATTTATTCCTTTTTGTTGTTGGGTAGTAGCTTTTGTATATATAATACCATAATTTATCCGTTCACTTTTTGTTGAACACTTGGGTTGTTTCCAGCTTTTGGCTATTATAAATAGTTTTCTATGAACATTCTGTACAAGTCTTTGCACATATGTTCCCTTTACTATTGGGAAAATGCCTAGGAGTAAAATGCTTGAATCATATGCCATGTTTTGTTTATCTTTATAAGAAACTGACAATTTTCCAAAGTAATTGGACCATTTTATATTCCCACCAGCAGAGTAAGCGAATTCTACTGGTAATCGCTACCTTGCCAAGTCACCACATGCACATATAACGTCTGATGGTGCCAATCAACTGTCTCACTTGGAAATTAACACACTGGAAACTGCACACCACTGTAAAAGTAAAGTCACAAATGTTTACAAATAGGAAGAGTCAAGGAAATAAGAGCAGGCTGGTTGCCACCCTCCAGGAATGCTCACCTTTCCCATCCTGACCTGCAAAGGGGCAGAGAGAGACTGAAAGCAGAGGCTTACTTGAATTTCTGAAGCGCGGTGTTTCCACCTACTGGTATACACGACCCAATTACCACTATCCCTATAGCTGTAATTACTGTCGCCTGGTAAGGATCTTAAACTTCCTGCAGTAGAATCAATGTGCTTTAGCACACTCTTACATTAAAAGGTAAAAACAACATAAATCCAAGATTTTTACAATGCAGTGGAGGTCTCTGAGGGTATGCCAACGAGAATTTTGCATCATACCACACAGGGCAAGTTTTAAACTAACACGCTCCTTAGCGGTCCCTTCACCCGGGAGGTACTCCTCACGACTTCTGCTCAAATCTTTCTTCTCGCCCTTGTCTTTCTTCCACTGCCTGGTAGAAATCTTCTCTCTCATCCTGCCTTTTCTTGCCAACACTCCACTTCCTGTGACCCCGCCTTAACCTTCCCCTCCCAAAGCCACTCCCCCACTGTTTTCTGCCTTCTGATGGCCCAGATAGGAAATCTGTTTCCTGTCTGGTTCTTGTCTTTTTATGTATGACTGTTAGTGAACTTGTTTATTTTTGTTCTGGGAGCTTTTAGAGCATTTTTTAAATCATTGCTTTTCTTTTGTTTCTGATTTTGTAGTCAAAAATTTTCATTACTACAACTAAGTAACTAGTTGTATATTTTCAAAATTCCTGCTTAACACCTTGAATCTTATCTACCCAAAGACTAAAGTCTTTCCTTAGCTCAGGAAAAAGTCTTCTATTCCTTCTTTTGTTATATTCTATATTCTTATATTCTAGTCTCTCTCTAGAAAACTCATTGTACAGCAATTAGAGGTTGTTGTATGGAACTTCCTCAATATATTTTCCCAATTTTATGTGTCCCATGGGCAGGTAGAACAGGAATCTAGTTGTTCTTTGTAGTCTCTCTCCCATCCTTCAAACTGTTTATTTTTTCTTTTTTGAGACAAAGTCTCACTTTGTCACCCTCAGTAGAGTGCCATGGCATCACAGCTTACAGCAATCTCAAACTCTTGGGCTCAAGCAATTCTCTTGTCTCAGCCTCGCAAGTAGCTGGGACTACAGGTGCCTGCCACAACACCCAGCTAATTTTTGTTGCAGCTCTCATTGTTGTTTAGCTGGCCCGAGTTGGGTTTGAACCTGCCACCCTTGGTGTATGTGGCTAGTGCCATAACAACTTTGCTACAGGCGCTGAGCCCATCCTTCTAACTTTTAATGACTAGGGGACCACAACCTGAACATGCTAATTGATAACTGCTTAGTACTTCTGTTACCAGACACAGGTTCCACTGGCTGCCACCCTAGCACCAGACCCAGGGATGAGTATTGATGAAGAAAAGGTGGTATATTCACATTTGGACAGCCTGAGGAGATGGCAGACTGTTGTTGCCAAAGACCATCTCCTCTCCTCTGCTTACCAAGGAAGGGGTACCAAGCAAGCTTTGTGGAAGTCATCACAACTTGCTCCATGCCAGTAAACAATCTTGTCATCAGTTGTCTGTAGTTGGTCTATTTGGAACTCTTGATCTGTTTTCCCTGAAGGTCATTTTCTAATCTTGTGCCCCTCAGCTGTGTAAGAAAGCAACAGATTAGTTCTAAACGTTTAAGACAGAACAAAACTAAAAGCAGACTGGAAACAAAATGGCTTCCCTTTAGCATAGCCACGTGTTATAGTCTGAATGGCCGTTGGGCCACCCTTCCACTTCCACACCTGCCTTGAAGAGTGCTCCCTCACCATGCTCCAGAATGAGAGCAATTTAAAATGAAATCATTTTAAAACTAACTTACTCTTTCCTTTCTTCTTTAAAGATTCCTATGTACGTATTTTTACCTTCTGTCGCCAGCCTTTTATATCAAACACTGTCTTCCCATGGCAGACATACCATAGAAAGATCAGATTGTTAGAGGGTGCCCAGGAAATTAAAGGTAGGCTTCACAATCCTCTAATATGTTGTGCCTCAAATGTCTCAGCAGGGGGCCACAATAGACAAGTGATCATCTCAAAAGGCTCAGTAGGTGTGGCTTTTGTCCAATAAAGTGAATCTCTGTGAAATCCATAGAACACTCACAAAAGTTTTTTAAAATTAATGCTGCCTGAACTAAAAGGAAGAAAGTACAAAATGAAAGATGGCTGTCTGACTCCCAAAATTGCACTGGCTAGGAGAACACTGATAAAACAGCTCACACTCTACTTTCTATGATAAAAGAATGACTCACAGGACAGAACCAAGAACTCAGTGAATAGGGCTGAGAGCTAGGGAGGATTAGCCAGAGAAACAGGAGCTGACTTGGATTGTCAGGAAGGAATAGTGGCCTTTCCCATTCCAGACCTGTGAAAGTCAGGAGTTGATTATTCCCAGTCCTTGTAATCAAATCAAGGAACTGTGGCTATCATTCTCTTAACTGGAATTCAGAACTGTCTGAAAGGCCAGGCACAGAGGACAATGCCTGTAATCTCATCACTCTGAGACCCAAGACAGGGGAATTGTTTAAGGCCAGGAGTTCAAGACCAGCCTCAGCAACATAGCAAGACCCTATCTCTATTTAAAAAAAAAAAAAAAAAAAAATATATATATATATATATATATGTGTGTGTGTGTGTGTGTGTGTGTGTGTGTGTGTGTAGAAAAATTAGCTAGTCATTGTGGTGGATCTCTGCAATCTTAACTACTTGGGAGACCAAGGCAGAAGGATCACTTGAGCCCAGGAGTTTGAGGCTGTGGTGAGCAATGATCACATCACCGCCCTCCAGCCAAGGGAGTGAGATCCTGTCTCTAAAAAGAAAAAAAAAAGAAAGAAAATGGAAGATAAAAAGAAGTCACTGATTTATGAAATTCTTCTATTTAAAAGTTTATTTATTCATTTATGTTAATATATTATTCATTTGTAATTTAATCTTAATTCCTTTTTTTTTTTAATTAAATCATAGTTGTATATATTAATGCAATTATGGGGTACAATGTGCTGGTTTTATATACAATTTGAAATATTTTCATCAAACTGGTTAACATAGCTTTCATGGCATTTTCTTAGTTATTGTGGTAAGACATTTCTATTCTATGTTTAGTAAATTTCACATGTACCCTTGTAAGATGCACTGTAGGTGTGGTACTACCAATTACCTTCCATCCACCCATCCTCCCCTCACCTCTCCCCTTCCCCTTTCCCCATATTCTTGGGCTATAATTGGGTTATAGCTTTCATATGAAAGCCATAAATTAGTTTCATAGTAGGCCTGAGTACATTGGATACTTTTTCTTCCATTCCTGAGATACTTTGCTAAGAAGAATATGTTCCAGCTCCATCCATGTAAACATGAAAGAGGTCATCCTCTACTGTTAGTACAGTGTAGAGCAGTTTCCTATTAATAATAATAGGAATCTTTAGT
>CAUYPK010171499.1:0-21360 GCA_963574355.1 Loris lydekkerianus
CACTAGGTTACTTTGTCCTGCCTGATCCTTGGTCTGGGACCCTGAGGGCAGAGCTTGCCCAGGCAATTTTTTTCCCAATGACTTCCTGCGCCCAGCTCAGTGGCTCAGTTTGGGGCCCCAGACAATGCCCAAAGTTCTCCACACTCCTGCTCAAGCTCTCCCCAAGGCAGTTCAACTGAGTGCCAAGTCCAAAAACACCAAAACAGTTCACAGGTAAGGCCCTTCCGGTTTGCAGTCTCACTGCTGCTTGTACTCATGGTTGCCGGGGTGATTAGGTCAATCAAACACACGCAATCACTTGCCAATTCTCCACTGTTTTTGTCATCCTCTTGGGGTCCAGAAGTCCCTTGCTTGCTCCCTGTATCCTCAAAGTGATGATTATAGGCAGATCCCACCAGCCAGAGATCACCGGCCAGAGATGCCTGGAGTCCTGTCTCCCCAGACTCGCTGTGCCCAATTGCAGGGAAGCTGTTACTCCTAAATAACTAGTCTTAAATAACTAATTCTGTTTATATATCTAGGAGCTTATGTTGAGAATTGATTTTTTCAGGAAAATGATCAAATTTTCTGAGTCATTACAATTACTAAAACTATACACAATAATAATGACAAAGATTTGTTAAATAATAACTGTTAGCTAAAATAAGTCAGAAGCTGTATATTATGTGTGGGATCCTGCCTACAGCTTTGACTTACATGATTCTATTTCCATTGTACATATAAGGAAACTGAGGTACTCTTTAGTTTTCAGGGGGATCCATTAACACTTCCTACTACTTAGAAATTCTTCTTGACAAGTGCTATGATACAAGGAAACTTTATTTTTTATAGGTAAAAGAACAACCTTTTAAAATTTAGTGTAATTCATATAGAACAAAAAATATATATATGTTTTCAATTTGACTGAAAGGTTTTGAGATTCCTAATAGAGGAGAGAGGTAGATGAGTACATGATATAAGATGTGGACTTCATCTAATAGTGCACTGTCTGAGAAGATGGATTAGAAACATAAAGAGCTAATAACACCAAAGATTTTCTTTGCTAGGTTATCTTTTATACATTAATTATACAAAAGAGCCTATGTAAATGGATACCCTTGCTCTAAGAATATTTATTTTAAGAGAGTGTTCTTTTCCATCTTCTACACTAAAGTTAGGAGATATTATCACAGAGTTACATGGGAGAAAAGTTAATATAGTAAGAGGAAGTTTATTTCTTTCATAGTATAAGCTTATTCATTTATCTGAACAATGAATCATCATTGTGTAGGAGACTATGTCACTAAGACAGATACAGTCAGATCATCCCTGTGATTAAGTTATACTGTGGTTTGAAAATAAGATATGTATTCATGAAAACTGCTTTATCTTGGAAAAATTTTAAGATACTTTTATTTGTTCTTTCACTATATAGCATAAGGCAATATAGCTGTATAGTTTTTTAAAGGTATTTTTAATGTCTTTCATAAATAAATTTTGCCTGATGTGTAAAAACATCTTAAGAATTTTTTATGCTTTTCTATAACTCCATGAAAGGCAACACTAGCTAAATAACTAAGTAGAACAATATGCATTATTTTCAAACTGAAGAACTTTCATTTTCATTTTTTCTAATTTCAGGGGCACTGTTTGTACTGGTTTCATGGGTATATACATTTTGCATAGATGACAATTAAATTATTTTTACTCTTTTTTAAAAAAAGATGTTATTTTAAAATCAAAGTGGAGGGAACAGAATGGGATTTACTACTATACATCAGTATTCTGCCTTGCTCATTATTCATATTATTTAACTGAATCATCTCTAACAAGAAGCTAAAATAGTTCCATTTTCGGTCAATTGCCAAGAGCTTCTTTTGTATTTTCCCTATATAATGAAAACATGGAAAAATAGAGTTATTTTCTGTTTGCTTGTTTGTTTGTTTGTTTTTTCTCTTGTAGCTTTTTGAAACTTTTGTTGGTGCCATCGTGTTTTCTTTTTCCTGAGTGACCAGGCCTAACTACCATTTTTCATAGCATCCCTAGGTCACACACAGATTTCATCCAGTCCTAAGTTTTGCTGCTCTTCCCACCTGTACTGCTGGCATAAAGATCACAACTATGGAAAGTATAATAGGATCTATTTTCTTGGTAGACCCTTAGTAGACCCTTTCTGTTACTTTATTTGACTTTAGTTCCTTCCTATTACTTAAAGCTTTTGACATCACTTTTTCTGGAAGTTAATTTGGATGGTTCCCTTCTGTCCTTTGTTGGATTCTCCTTCTTTGTTTCTAACTAGATGTTCCCTTTCCTTTGTATGTCAAACAAATTCTTACATTTCTTTATGAACATAGTAAATGGTCATCAAACTTGATGCTTGCCTTCATTGGGCCAATCATACAATAAATTTAAGGGTCTTATTAAATACATACATACACACACTGCATTACAATAAATCAAATTCAGTAACTGTGATTCTCTTACAGAAACATGATGGCCACTTCACAGTCATCCAGTTGGTCGGGATGCTCCGAGGCATTGCATCAGGCATGAAGTATCTTTCTGATATGGGTTATGTTCATCGGGACCTTGCTGCTCGGAATATATTGGTTAATAGCAACTTAGTATGTAAAGTTTCTGATTTTGGTCTCTCTCGAGTACTGGAAGATGATCCAGAAGCTGCTTATACAACAACTGTAAGTTATATGCCCTCTGCCATTATAATTTATTTATTTTTATTGTTTTTGGTGTTATTAGAGTAATTCTGTTTTCATTTTCCCAATTCTCTGCTCTCATTTATCATTTTGCTAATTTAATAACATTATTTAATTGAGAAATATTTGCTTTATCTGAGTACCTAGCTAAACAAATTTAAAACTTATATTTGTATTTTTTTCTTACATATACTAGGATTTTAATATCACATTTGAGATACATCTCATGACTGGTCTCACAACAAATTTGTATTTGCCTGGGGTATTTTCAATGCTTCAGTAATTATCTCCTTCATATAGAATTCGATAAGCAAATAGTTTAATCAACTAATAACTTGGTGATAATGAAAAACCAGTAATTATGAAATGACTTTTTTTCAAATGTTTAAGTAATCATATCTTAAAATGAATAATATAGGTATCTCTGGAGATATGTAAGTATACTCTTTCCGTTTTTCTAAATGATACCTGAGGAAAATGTGAACAGAAATAAAAGTTTAAAACTTTAGAACAAACTATCATCTATAAATTACGTGATCTTAACTCATCCCATGAATAGTTTTAATATTTCTGAATGTCCTAAACCAATTCATTTCTTGATCTGTCTGATTATTGTTTTAAAGAATTTGATCCCAAGTCTCTATAGTTTTATCTTAAAGCTGTTAAGTTATAAAATTATATTCTGTCATTTCTTTTAAACAAACTATCACCACTGTCTCATTTCATAGTCGGCTTCAATGAAAAACTAGTGAGTAAAACTATTCAAGATATTTTTATTCTGTTCCTGTTCTAACCATACGCATTATTTTAAAAGATGTAACTGTAATTTAGTTTCTTTTAATTTCATTTTCTATGAGATTTTTTGAAAACTTGCTGTATTCAGTTACTCCCAAATACAGCAGGTTAATATTATAAGGAATATTTTATGCCATTATTCTATTTTCTTTGTAGAAATGCTCTATATTAATTCATCAATGATTTTTTAATAATTTATTCAATAAAGAAATATAGTTCTAAAGAAAAAAATTAATTTCTAACTGTCCAATATATAAAGTAATAGTATCTATTGATTTTTGAATTTGAACAAGAAAATTTCAAAAACTAAGTCTGTCGATTCTGAAAATAATTTCTTCATTTTAGAAAAGTAGCATTTTAATTTCATTTTTAATTGAAAAATAACTTCTTTTTTTCAAGGTCCTTATTTTCTTCTCTTTCATTTCTATAAATTTATAACTTAAGCTTTCGTGCTATGGAACGATGCATGTAAAGTTTTTCTATTAAGCACATTATTTCCAACTGTATAGAATAGTGCTTAAAATTATATATACACTATATACTCTAATATTTATAAAAATTACAGCAAATACAATCTATTAGAAGATTAAATAAAAAAGGAAATAGCTACTAGATTGTTTGGCAGTAATCCTATATAGATACATTTGAAATATCTTATTAAATAATATTTTAACTGCTTTCTAAAATGGGAAACTAGCAAGCAAATTTAAGATACTAATAAAATTGGTAGGTAACTTAAAATATTATTTATATATGATGTGTTTGTCATATCAAATTTAATATCCAGACTCTAGGCATTTTCTTTCTTTTGTGCTTATAGAGACTGGGAGGCCTATTTTTAATTTAGATAGGACTACAGAATTAAACAGTAAATTAAATAACCAGAATATTAATACTCCAAAAAGTGCCTTTGAAAAGCTATTGATTATGCTTGATTAAGAAACAAGTCTGTGAATTTAAGAAGTACCAATGAAATGGCAAATAATATAATCAAGTTAGTTTTATTTTTTTAAGTCTCAGAACTACCTTGTTGCTCAGAGGATTGACTGTGGAATAAACATGAACATTTGGTGCTTAAAATAGCGAAGCTCTTTGCTTCAGTGACTTTATGCTTTGATAGGGTAGACAAACTAATGCTTCCTTGCAATTCAATGCATTAAGCATTGTCATAGAGATCAGTAGAAGGCTTCACAAAAAGACAGAATGTGAGCCAGATCTTAGAAGATTTCATTATGCAGACATTTGGAGGAAAGGTAGTCCAGATAGAGGAAGGAGAAAAAGAAGAGACATGACAATGCAGGGAAGAGAACGGGTGTGTTGATGGAAGTGTGGGACCAAGAGCAGTGGAGGGCCAAGTTTCTTAAGAATAATTTTGAAGGTACCTGAGTGGCTCTCCAAGAAATTTGAAGGGTTTTTATTATAGCAGCTAAAGATATATTGATTTATTTAAGTGGGAAATAACAAAAATAGATGCATATCTTAGAAGATATTATTGACAGCATTGTGATAGCGGAAGGAAGGACTGAAGGACAGGTGGACTTGGTAGAGCAGGAAGACCAATTAGCCATGATTGCTGCAGATTGGAAAGGACACGTGGGTTTAGCTAGGGCAGTGATGGTTGGCATAGAGGGGAGGGAAGAGAATTGAAAATCATTGTGAGCATACAATTTATAAGATTTGACAACTAATTAACTGCAAATTATAAGGAAGAAGAAGGATTTAAAGATGACACTAATATTTCTAGATTAAACAACTGGTTGAATGGAGATACTATCAATCAAGAAAGAGAATCCTGTTAGAGATGGCCTGGCTAATGGCACTAAATTATAAAGCAAAATTACAGGCAAAGGTCACAGATATTCTGTCTCCAAGTCATCAAAATAATGCTGAATGAGCAAGGCATGCTGTCAACACTTCGTAGAAAACTTTTAGAGCTTTATCTGAACGTGCTGAGCCCCCAAATACTCTTTGTATTTCCTGTTAAAAGGAATGAGATGGAAAACTTTACTGCCCTGTGAAACTATACCTCCACTCAAGCATACTCTGGATAATAAAATACAGGGAAATAGTGATCGTTTATATGAAAATGATTTTTGTTTTATAAAAGTATCTATATGAACATAACTTTAAAGAGCAACCTCCCTTCACTTATTCTTGTAAATGTGACTCAGTTTTTCGAGGTTATATCTAAATACAACTATCTTGGAACATACCTTAAACCTTAGATGATTTTTATTTTCCTTTGCTGTGTAAATATAATTGCTGTTTCCTTGTATTTGTAAATGTTTTTATAATATACATCAATAAATGGAAGCTATCCCTTTCTAATCAAAATGGGAGTAGAATAAATAGACACTTTCTGTAAAAAAGACTTTGCCAATTTAGAGAGCTACATATCATGACAGAGCAATCATAACTGGTTAAAGAAAGATAGAGTGAATAGAAAACCCAGCATGGCAACAGTACTAGGCTTGTCCACATGTGCAGAATGGCCAGGCAAACCAGTGGCCAGACCAGAACAAATGTTTCAAGTGAGATTACCCTCCCACAGTGAGTGAGTCCTTTAGAGCCCTATTCAAAGATCATATACATGTAATATATGACAGTATTATTTACATCATAAAATGTGCTAAATAGAAGGATGAGATTTACAACTACATATAAGTAGAAATTATAATATTTCTTCCTACGACTTGAGTGTTTGTTTTATGTGCCCTGCTCTGGGGCATTCAATGTGTACTCAATACAGTTTATCATGAAGCTACCATATTTCACACCCTATTCTTTGCAGGCTCAATTGTGAAGCAGTTTCACTAGTTACCAATCCCCAGAGAAGATTATCACTCCATGGAGAATAGCTAAGATCATCACTATGCCAAACTCTAGAAGCAGAAGTCCATGGCCTGTGCCCACTGCATCCTAGGCTACTGTGCAGGCCCATTATGCACCATTTACCTACTTGTCTGAATCCAGTGAGAAAAAATATACTCAGTGCATGTTATTTAAAGTGAGTCTATTATTTATAGATAGTCAGCAGGGAGAAGCCTTACATCCATTATGAGCAGGTCTCCCAAGGTTCAGGAAAACTGCCCAAAGTGGATGAAGTCTTGATGCACATGCCTCACTTTGCACCACAGCTGACAGACCCTGGGAAATAGCCCGCCCTGGGTTATAGACCCACAGGTCCATATGACGCACTGGACAAAGCTTTGAAGGACATCTTGCTTCCAGGGGAGAGAGGAACAAAGCTTAGGCTGTTCCAGTTGAATTGGGTGGTTTTACTCCCTAACTCAAGATGTCTCTAGAAGGGACAGGAATAAAATCCACACTGTTTCATACAGTGTCTTCTTATCTGAGGGTTTTACGTTCCCAACACATGCCACAGTTATTCTTGAGAATTACAAGGAAGAAAGGGGAATAACTGAGTCTGTCCAAAGCCACACAGCAAACTGACCTGAGTCTGTCCAAAGCTACGCAGCAAACTGACCTGCACCAGTATCCAAAAATAACCTGATTGTTAAGAAGAGATAAATGGCTACACAGAGACAGGAAGGACCAAGAGTAACCAAATACAGCATATAAGGTGTGGGCAGACACCAGTGGTGGGCAATGTGACATGAAAGGCAATAACAGTAATAGCAGATTTTTCTGTAAGGCATTTATACTGAAGTATATCAAGCCTTTGCAAAGAGACCTTAAGAATTGGTAATGGCATGAAAACTCAGATATATATGTGTATAATATATTGTGAGCTAAAAAGTGAAAAAAAAAAATAGGATCTAGATGAGAACTGGTGCCTTTCATATGCCAACTTTATGAAGAGCTTAGCAAGCACTTAGGAGCAACTGGCGAATTATGATCCCCACCTAGCAATGCATATATAATTAGTGTTATGTGGCTAAATTAATCCATAGAAAAGTTACTGACGTGATTGTTTTTATCGGATTACATGGTTCCTATCTGCTTATAATTTAGGTGCTAAGCAATCACTTCCTCTTCTGCACCTGACACACATCCCCTTGGACAACTTTTTATAACCAGTTCCAGAGGAAGCACCCTTTCATTTGAATACTGCTGGGCAACCCACTCCAAAACTTACACTGAAAATGCTAACCTCTTTGGTCTCAATTATGGAAATGAGATCATGTTTACCTAAAAAAAAACATTAAAACATTACGGCTCACATGCATCTGTTTTAAAAGATAAATTGAATTTAAAATATAATGACAGTTCATGTTCACATTTTTTAAAAAATTATTGAGTAATTACTATTATTATATTTTAAAGATAAAGCAAAATAGAATTATTTTATTGTAATACTATTAAAAATCTTGTGATTCCTTGATTTGCAACTTGGAATTGTATTTTTTTGTGTGTTATCCATGGCACAGCATGGATCTGACAGCAGCTATTCCATGTAAGTCTTTTCTTTGTTGAAATACAGAGCCTCATTACTGACAACACATAATCTGCATAATTAACATCTTAACTCTATTTACATGGCATACACAGGACCTCTTCCAAGCTCCAACACTTAACCTCCCCTAGTCCACATAAAATATTAGAAAAGCCCAATGTCCTTTCACTCTAAGAAGGCACACCCTATTCTGAACATGCAGATAATTATAACAAATAATGAAGCAGCATGAGAGGAACATTCTTAATGCCTATTTTAAACTTGGGGGTGGGCAGAGATCTTCCTTCATCTAATTCAAGCATCTATGAATTACCATGACTTTCTGAAGTGAACTTTTAAATCTTGAGACATGTCCAGTTTCAAGGATAAATATTTTTAATACAAATGAGATAAAAAAATATTCTAGATTTTTTACAATTCTGCTTTTAAGCCCTTTAATTTAACATAAGCAATTAGGATTTGCCCAGAGATCATGTTTAACCTTTTAGTAAAACATACTTGGAATTTTAATTCATCTTGTCTCTGTTAAATTAATGGCACAAAAAGTTATGCAGTGAAAAAAAAATGTAACACTTTCAAGTAAAATTATGGAATGTTCAACGCACTGAATGAAAGCACTTACACTGAGAATTTAGAAGAATGAAATCTGATGCTTAGAAATCTTCCCACGGCGTTCTCTGTCCTTCAGGTTCCTGGTGGGACTGGCACTGTGCTGAAATACCACATGTGATAAAATGTATCCAACTCTAAATCTAGCCTAGTTCAATCTGGGCCACACTGAAAATGGCTTTCATTGTACTTTAATTTTTGTTTGAGGCTTAGCCAAGCTAAAAATGGAGAGGACTTGACAGCTTTCAGTGCAAAGGAAGACCCTTAGAAAGACCACAAAACACGCTGGCCTGCAAAGAGCTGCATAGAGCAGCCTACATAGAATATAAAGACAGGCTCCTATACAGAATTCACTAAAAAATTCAGGTAAAGGACATGGCAGTTTCTTTTAGGCAAACCTAAATTCAGCAGCTAAGTATAAAGAACAGAAATGAGAAAATAGCAATGCTATCATTATGCTATGATGTGAAGATTTAAATAACTTCTCATTCAGGAAAAAGGTAATGAGTAAATAAACTTTGGAAGAGTGAAAAACAATAAAATACAAGCTGGATGAACCAAATTCGTCTATTAAAACAGGAACTATGCTACCTCGGAAAAACAGCAAAATGACTCTGCACCAAAAACAGTTCTCACTGGACAGATACTATGATAGTAGACAAAATAGTCAAATATGTAGCATTATAATTAGATGAAGAGGAAGAAATCAATGTGCCAATACTAGATTTCTTAAATTTAAGTGAAAAAAGTACTCTTGAAACTGCAAATGTTTGATAGATTAATTCTAATGATGTAATGTATAAAAGATACATTCTCAGAACTAAGTAGTTTCTATACCTTAAGCCAATGTGTCAGGAAGCAAATCTATATCAATGGAGATGAAGGAGCAGCAAAGTTTAACAAACTAGAGAGAACATGTGCTAAATGCAGAATAAGAGTCTTCTCCACTAACTGTTCAAGGAATAAAGACCATATACACCAGCTGGTATCATAGACTGAGAGCCCATAAATCCTAATGGTACTGGTCTGGGATGGCAGTACCAAAGAGTATAAAACATCTATGAAATATATTACTTGGGTGAATTGAAAACAGTAGATCTTAAACATAGGATGGAAATGGGAATCAATACAACACCAAAGGAAATTACTATCTATAGAATTATTTCCTGAAAAGCCCTCATCTCTGAAGCTTGGGAAACTAACAGAAAAGATTATCATACATCGGAAAGAATGACTGATTAAAAAATAACTCCATAATGAACTGGAGTTGAAGAGGCAAGTTCAGTCAGAAAATGAAGGTAAAACTTCCCCCCTTGCCCCAAACACAACTCTGACTTCCAGCAGAAGAAGGGCCATGATCCAAATGAACCAGAGCAGTTGAGAAAACTGTTTATCAGTTGTCTGAGCTTTGAAACTACAGATGATAGTTTAAGAGAATATTTTGAGAAATGGGGCACACTCACAGATTGTGTGGTCATTTAGAGACACCCCCCCCCCCAGCAAAACATTCCAGGGGTCTTGGTTTTGTGACTTACTCTTGGGTTGTAGAGGTGGAAGCTCCAATCTGTACTCGACCACAGTAGGATGGGTGTGTTATGGAAACGAAGAGAGCTGTTTCTATAAAGGATTCTGTAAAGCCTGGTGCCCATCTAACAGTGAAAAAAAAATGTGTTGGTGGTATGAAAGAAGATACAAAATACTATAATTTGAGAGACTATTTTGAAAAGTTTGACAAGATTGAAACCACAGAAGATAGGCAGAGTGGAAAAAAAGAGAGGATTTGTTTTTGTAGCTTTTGATGATCATGATACTGTTGATAAAACTATTGTTCACAAATATCACATAGTATTAATGGGAATAATTGTGACATGAAAAAAATTCTTTTTAAGCAATAGATACTGTCGGCAGATGATCACCAAGAGGTCATGGAGGTGGATCTGGCAACTTTTGGAGTCAGGAAGGAAACTTTGGAGGTGGTGGAGGTAATTTTGGCCCTGGTGGAAAAGGAAGATATGGTGGTGAAGGTAGAGGCAGCAGAGGTAGTTGTGAGAGAGGTGATGGTGGATACAATGGATTTGAAGGTGATGGTGGCAACTATACATATGGTATATGTATAGTTAGTAGTAGAGGGGCCTGTGGTGGTGATGGATCAGGATATGGAAACCAAAGTTGTGGATATGGTGGCAGACGAGGACACGATGCTACAATGAAGGAGGAAATTTTGGAGGTGGTAACTTTGATAATAGTGGAAACTTTAATGATTTTGGAAATTATAGTAGACAACAGCAATTGAATTATGGATCAAAGAACAGAGACAGTTTTAGTGGGAGAAGCTCAGGCAGTCCATATGGTGGTGGCAATGGATCTGGTGATAGAAGTGCTGGATACGGTGGTAGAAGGTTCTACAAACAACGGGAAAGGGCTATGATTCTCAGCAGAGAGAGAATGAGGAGTTGTCAGGAAAGCTGCAGGTTACTTTGAGACAATTGTCCCAAATGCATTAGAGAACTATAAAAATCTGCCACAGAAGGAATGGTGATCCATAGTCAGAAAAGTTACTGCAGCTTCAACAGGAAACCCTTCTTGTTTGGGACTGTCATAGCAACAGTTCACAAAAAGTGCAAGTATTGATTAATGCAATGTAGGGTCAATTACATGTACATTCCTGACATCTTTATCTGCTGTAGCTTTTTCTTTTCCTTTTTCTTTTCATTACATTAGGTATATTGCCCTGTAAATTGTTGTAGTGGTGCCAGGAATAAAAATTAAGGAATTTATAACTTTTTTTTAAAAGGGGGGGTAACTCCATCAGAAATTGTGAAGATGGAGAGGTCTATCTAGCTCAGTCATGCATGCTAAAAGATAGAGGTTGAAACAACCTCTTTTATTTGTGCAAAGAATGTACAAAAAGAAAAGAAGAAAGAAGTTCTTCTTAAATGTAACCCTTTTGTCTTTTCCATATGTATTAAAAAAAAAAAAAAAAAAAAAAAAAAACCTTAGACCTGGGAAGGCATTATTTGATATATGAGAAATCTAAGCAACTTTTTCTTTTCAGCACTTAAGATTTGGCATGTAACTTATAGTTAGTTATTTTATTTTGTTTTGTTTCTGTCTTATGCAGCGGTTCTCAACCTGTGGGTCACAACCCACAGGAAGTGTATTAAAGGGCTGCAGCATTAGGAAGGTTGAGAACCACTGGTCTAAGGTAATATATATATCTTTTATATTTGTGGCAAGCAAGAGATTTATCTTTTACATTTTTGAAAGCGTTCAAACACCTACAATAATGGACTACTAATAACTGCTTAATTAATTACTAGTAATAAAACCAATAAGAAACAGGTAGAAAGAAAGTGATGGAAATTATATGTTGTCTTCAATAAAATTATATTAATTTCTTTGATGATACCATTGTTAATCACAACTTACCAAATGAGTAAACCTAAAGGAATGTTTAATATTTTGTAAAGAGATGAAAACTTTTCAATAGAAAGAAACAAATCTAACAAATGTTAAAACATTTACAATGATGGGTTAGGATATTCACAGAGTAGAAATTCACAAGCACAGGGGAAAATCTCTGAAAGCATTCTATGGAGTGCTTTGAACACAAAAAGATGCCTGCAGCCTGGATAAAATCCCAGACTAATGATGATTAAAAATAACATATTTTAATACCTACAAACTTCAGAAATACATCTAGTCCCTCTCACCTAAATGCTGATCAAAGAGGAATAATCAAATGCCTGTTACAGTTCTCAAGATATTCAACACACACACCATAATGATTAATCAAGAGTCACAGGAAATACCAAGTGCTATTGTTTTTGTGTTAGCAACATCCAACACTGTCCAATTCAGAGTTATTTTCCCTGCTCCCAGTGATATTAGAACTAACCCAGACTAAATTGATTTACTGTGAAAGATCAATCAGCCAATGTCTAGCAAGCAAGGAGCATAACGTCGTTGGTTCATCTTACTTGTGCAGTAAAAAAGAAAAAAAAAGTAGGACAATGTATCCAAACCTACTGATTTAGACCTGGAGTGTCAATGGTACCAACCGATGAAATAAAAGCCATTACTAATGTTTAATTACTAGTTTCATCCCTGATGCAAAAGAATGCTATCTTCCTGTACCAATAAAACACTGGAAAGAAAAATATAACAAATAAGGGATTAATCACGTTTGAAACCTCCAAACTCCACACTCACTCGTTCCCAGCGTAAAGAGCTTCACATCAATGACAAATAAGTTGCAAAACATTACCGGTTATTTATGTTGTTTCTGGCAGACCCTTTTAGCTGCATATTTACACTCTCCTGTCATGTCTTTCTTGTTAATGAATTCTTAGAATTTGGATGTTTGCAATGGGTTCATATCCAAGAAATAAATCATGATTTATACATCAGTTTTATTTATACCATTCTATTTTGACACTTAAGTTTTACAATTTGGTTACTTAAATATAAGGGAAATGAGAAGAGAGACATCTGGAAAAGTTTCTAGTTGAAGTCTACCATAAGTAGGCTGGAGTGGAGAGCTTTCCAGTACTGGCTTTTTGCTTTCTTTATTGCCTTGACTAGGGCCTTGGAAGGATATAACACTTGGAGATGTGACAGCCATATTGCAGTTGTGAGCAATAAGCCTAAGGAGACAAACTCAGTTCTGATGACGGCCAGACAGGGAGACCAAAAGAAGGTGGCTCTCTGATGAAATTGTTGAGCTTCTGCACCAAAACAGAACCCACTTACTCCAGTTGTTCATTTATAATTTCATTGAATGTCCCTTGTGTAAGCCCTTGAGAGTTGGGCACTATGATTCCATGACTTGTATTTGGAGGCATTCTAACTGATACAGTAATCAACAGATAGGAAAACTTCCATATTAATAAATAATATAAATAGGAAAATAAAATGAAGAGTTTAAGTATCACCACAATCATAAACTATAAATATACAATCAGCTGGAGGACCCAATAGGCATAATTTACTCATTTAAAATGTATTTTTTATATTATTATATTCCCAATAAATTGGGAAATGGAGATAAAAGTGCTTAAAGTGTCAACAAAATAAAAAGCAGACAAGTGAGACTGCATCCAAAACGGCTTCTGAACAACAAAGGAAACAACAAAATAAAAAGGCGACCTATGGAACAGAAAAAATATTCATAATCCATATATCTGATAAGGAGCTAATATTCAAAATACATAAAGAACTAATACAACTCAATACCAAAAATAAAAATAATTATAATAAACTGATTTATAAATAGGCAAAGGACCCAAATAACTCAAATATCCATTTCTCAAAAGAAGAAATACAAATGGTCAACAGGTGTAAGAAAAGGCACTCAACGTGATTGGTCATCAGGTATACGCAAATAAAACTACAGTACAATACTGCCTCATACCTGTTCGAATTACTGTTATTATACAACCAAAAGGTAACACCTGTTAGTAAGGACTTAGGGAAAAGTGAACCCTTGTACACTGTATATGACAATATAAATTGGTGCAGCTATTATGGAAAACAGTATGTATATTTCTCAAGAAATTAAAAATAGACCTATCATATGGATCCAGCAACTCCATTTCCAGGAATAAAACCAAAGGAAATGAAATTAGTACCTCAAATAGATGTCTGTACTCCTGTGTTCACTAGAACATTATTTAAAGTAGCCAAGATACAGAAACAACCTAAATGCCAATGAACAAGTGCATAGAGAACACGAGGAGTGCCTGTGTGTGTATGTGTATACGCACACTGAAATATATACTATTAAGCCTTTGAAAAAGAGGAAATGCTGCAATCATTGGCAACATGGATGAACCTGGCGGACATTATACTGAGTGAAATAATCCAGGGTCAGAAATACAAATACTGTGTGATCTCATTTATATGTAGAATCTAAAATAGTCAATCTCAAAGAAGCAGGGTATGAAATTGTAGTTGGCGGGGGCTAAGGGAAAAGCAGAATGGGAAGATGTTAGTTAAAGGATACAAAGTGTCAGGATGAATAGTTCCGGAGATCTATTGTACAACATAGTGACTATTGTTAACAGTACTGTATTGTATACTTGAAATTTACTAAGAAAGTAGATCATGAGTGTTCTCACCAGAAATTAATAAAAAAGGTAACTATAAGAGGTGATGGTTATGTTAATTAGCTTGATTGTGATGATCATTTCACAATATCTATCAAAACATCACGTTGCATACATTATTATGCCATTGATATTTAATTACACCCTGAGATTTTATATAACATGTGTATTGAGTACCTACTCTGTGTCACACTGTTCTGCTCATTGGAGATATTCCAGTAAATAAGATTTCCTTATGCAGTTTTAAGTCTGGCAGGATAAAGACAATTAAAAAAAAAAAAATATATATATATATATATTTATATAAATTGTATATGTCCTATATATGTATATATTTTCTCAGTGAGGTAAATACTGGACATAAACAATAAAAAATAAAAACCAGGGTGGCGCCTGTGGCTCAAAGGAGTGGGGCACCAGCCCCATGTGCCGGAGGTGGCAGGTTCAAACATAGCCCCGGCCAAAAACTGCAAAAAAAATAAAAATAAAAAAATAAAAACTGGAAGTGAGTCACAACCTTGAAAGGCATGCCAGGAAACACTTCTTTAATAAGGTGATACTTGAAAGGAGACCTGCAAATTATAAGAATACCAGCCAAGAAAATATCTGAAGTCAGAATTTCTAAAAGGAGGAAAAAAATAAACATAGTTCATAAGATGGGAATAAGCTTGGCATATTTTGGAACTAGGAATAAGGCCAGGTGGTAGACACAATGAGAGGTAGAGGAGAGTGGTAAGGAAGTAAGGACAGAGGGGTCAATCCCATAGGAATTCAAAAGTTATGGAAAGGAGTAGAAATTATATTCTGTTTACAAAGGCAAATTGAAAGATCTCAAGCAAAAGATGATACAATAGGACTTGTGTTTTTAAGAGCTCACTGTGGCTGATATGTTGAGCATGATTTATAGGAAGAAAAGGAAAAAGATAGCAGACTACCCTAAGCAGGAAATCATGGAGCTTGGTATATGCTGGTAATGGGGAAAAAGTGAAAAGAGGTAGAGAGACTTGATATATCTTATGGCAATAGATCTGCTTAGAAATTATATATATTTCAAATTTTGTTTCATTTTTACAGATAAGAAAATTAAGGCCCAGAGAAATTAAGTGATATATACAAGTCACATGGTTAGTCCATGGGAAACCATGTCAGTTAGCCACTGCAGTTGAAAAATGTTTAGGGAAGTGCCCACCCAACAATTGAATCCTCTTCTTCTTCCAATACTTCATTGTATAATACACAATACTTCCTTGTATCATACACAAATTCCCACTGTCTCTCATCTCTGAGACCCTTCTGGAAGGCAGTGGATGACTGTAATTGAAAGTCTTTGAAGGCTGAGAAACAAAGAAAAAGATCTTTTGGTCTTTGGTAATATATCTTATAAATGCAAACATATCTCAAATATTTTCAGATTTTGTTATTCAAACTTTTAATGGTATTCTACAATGAGTATTTTGTTTTGTTTTGTTTTGTTTTGCAGTTTTTGGCTGGGGCCGGGTTTGAACCCACCACCTCTGGCATATGGGGCCGGCACCCTGCTCCTTTGAGCCACAGGCACCGCCCAAGTATTTTGCTTTATAATAAGTAAAACTATTCTTTTTTATGAAAGAAAGAGATATTGGTTATAAAAAACAGTGAAATCAGTAGTTCCCAACAGAGTTCCAAGATATCCTTCTGATCAGTATATTTAAAATTTCTTCTCTCTGGTATTAATTGGTGACTAAATATGTTTATTTGATGGTCTTTATGTGACTTCTTTAATCAGAAAGATGGCTGGAGATTATTTCCCTGAGAAACATTTATTTTTAAATGAAAGGTAAAGAGTTTGAGGAAATAAACATTACTATCACTGACTTTTTAAAATGGAATTATGGGCAATATTCAAAAAAACCTCAGATTCTTCCACAGAGTTTCAAATTCAATAGCTATTCCTCATTGTCACCACAGGGCCTACCATTAAGCTCCACAATCATCAACTTTTCCAGGACTATAAATTATCATTGGGAGAGATCCAAACCAGAAAAAGCATTACAGAATTTCAATGTGTGCATTTTAAAGATAAAATACAAAATTCCAAACAATAGAGAAATATATCATTTCTCATTAGAAAACAAATACCATTTTCCTCCATGTTCTATATTTTCCCACCTAGCTATCTCCTGGTTGGTCTGTGTGAATTATTCACCAGGATGATCATGTTTTCATATGTTTCATGTTTTCAAATATTTGCAGACATAGTTTTTACAGGACATCAAAAGAAAGCCACTGATTAAATAACTGAAAAGAACTTGTCCCCAGTGTCTCCTTTCGGCCTCTCTCTCTCTGCAAGGAATAGCCCTGAATGCACTCATGATCCATCCACATTTTCATACATTCAGATCACGCCTTGTTTGCATTAACATAATCAAATGCACAAATTTTCACTGTACCTGCTTTTGTTCTTTAAACTTGCAAGAACAGGGTGTTATCTTATGCAGCATGAACATTATTCAGTTGTTTAACCATGCTCTTAATCACTGTATAACACATCTCACAAATAAGCAACTGCTATATGAATTATATATAAAGAATTGTTTTCTAGAACACTCTTGCCTACATATATTGCATAATGTAGGTCCTAACACATTCTGCTCCTTAATTCTCTAATTTTGTTAAGAATTGAAGCATTGCCTTGTTCCTTTCGTAGTTCAAAAGTTTGTTTTTCATATATGCTAGAAAAATAAAATTCTTTAAGGGAAGGTCGCATTTTAAATCTAAGTATAGCATATATTTCTCTAAAGACTGGCTTTTTTGTAGGAAATTTTTCTGGCAGTGATTCTTAGTTAAGAAGAAGATACATTTGTTTTTTAAAATACTGTAATTGCCACTAATTGAAATGAAACTCGATAGTACCAAGTTGTGTTCTTATATAAAGTAACGACTAACAAAGAAGTTGAGGAGCAAGCTATTTTATATCCTTATCTCCACCTCACCCTCTCTAGGTTTCATAATCGAGGCATTTCAGTAGCCCTGTATAGATATGGAGTAATTAAGTAATGAATAAAACACTGTAGACATAATATGGCAGAGAGAACAGTGGGTTATAGACTTGGAGCTCTGGTTTTTATTTCAGTTTAACCATAATTCTGTGAACAAACATGGGTCATTAATTTAAAATCCTTGTGCCTCAGTTTCTGCAGCTTGAATAGAATTAATGAAACTTGTCACTCTGTACAGAAACATTATAAAAACTAACAAAATAATAAGTAAGAGTATGATCCAAGCCACTATTGAGACTAACGGCATACAAATTACCTAAGACGTTCATTTAAAATGACAATTCCTAGTTTTAGCCCCAGAGAGTCATTTGCATTCAGTAGAGTTGAGGGAAGAATAGTGAGGTATAATCTGGCAATCTGGATTTTTAATAAATATGCAGTTGATTGTGAAACCCATTATCTTATGGCCCATCCTGATGAACTGCTCTAATACAATCTAGACACATATCCAGTTGTCCTGCCCCAGACTTACACATCATCAAATGAAACAAAAGTCACAAGCGGGTAAAAGATTTGTCAATACCAAGGGAAAGGGGATGAGAGAGGAGAGGGTGGCAGATGATGGGAAGCTAGAGCTGTTCTAGGAACACTAATAAGGACATACCTCAAGACAAAAAGTAATGACCTCCTTGACATTATTCTTAGTGTTTTGCTATTCTATCTAGCCCATGTATTTTATTGTCAGTTTCTAATAGAAGATAGGTTATTTTATTTTTTTTCTCTGTATAATCAGCGCTAACAAAATTAAATAAAACAAAGAAGGTGGGTTTTAGTATAAAACATACTTCATGATAAAGAAGTTGAAATTGTTAGTCCTGCGGTTTTCTTCTTGTTACTTTGGATGGATTCAGTATTTTCCACTTTGCTGCCTTCTTTTTGCAGTTTCTGCTCCTTAAAATATCTGTGATAATTACTTTTCTTCAGTATTGACTGAGGTAAAAATATATGCCCCTCCCTGGGAATTTATTGAAGTCCTGTAAAGTTTTATGAAAATACTTCAAGCTATGATATAACTATAACCCGTGGCCAAGAAGGGAAGACTATTCTCAGACAGCAAAGTTATGGAGTTCCCCAAGGTGCTGGATTTTTATCTCGGAGTCTTAAAACAATTACGTATATTTCATATTATGTCATTGAACATTTAATATCTCTAAAATTTGTGGGATTTCAGGGTACTTGGAAATAATTAGATTTTGCTTGAAGTCCAATATACCTTTTGGGGAATAGAAGAAACTGCTGGAATTGCAGTTTCCAGAATTTTGACCTACACTATCTTTCTAGTTACAAAGTGAAATGCATTCTCCACATCCAACATTGGAAACTACAGCAGTCGTAGGATCACTTTATAAAAACTGTACAAAGTGAGGGGGGAAAGAGACATAAAAGCATGATGAAACAAAATCTTCATAAAATCAGCCTCAAATCAAAGGCTTGAGGTCATAATGCATTTATATAGGTGCGCCCCCATGTGGTGAATTCGTGGGACACAGGACATGAGGAAGGATTTCTTTTATTATTATTATTATTATTATTAAATCATAGCTGCATACATTAATATGATCATGGGGCATCATACACCAGCTTCACAGACCATTTGACACATTTTCATCCCAATAGTTTTTAAATGAAGAGCAATTTTGTTTTTCTTAGTTTACTGTTGCCTAAGATGAAAGATGTACATTATAATGAACCCCGCTAAACAATGATTTTACTTATATGCATGCATATTAAAGCTTCATAACCCTGAAGTAGCCACCTACAGAGGAAGGATCAAATTGTCTTCTAATAGTTCACTGAGAAGTTTCCCTTACTTATATTGTAATTCCAATAATGGACTTCAAATTAATTTAGTCAGTATTCTACTGATAAAATTTTAGCTATAATTAGAAACATAATCCCAGTGAAAAGATCAAATATAAAATTAGAAAAAGGAATTGTTAAAATAAGTGAGAGAAGCTATGCATTGGAATAAATCAGGTAGGAGAAAGAAAAGAATGGAGAGAAACATGGAAAAGAAAAGGAAACATGCAGACTGTCCAGTGGCATTTTCATGTGCCATTACTAAGTTTTTCTTGCATATGAATGAAATTAATAATTTTGAGAACATGGAAGAGACCATGACAATGTCCAACAGGGCAAGACAACAACCATGATTTCAGAAAGAGATGGGAGGCAATGAGAGCTCTACAGATTTGGCCTCAGTATCTTCTACTCAGTACTCCTGTATGTTATAATCTAGTTGATACTCACAGGGGGAAAAAAAAGATAGATAAAAACCCAGCAACTTGACTAAACCCTAACTACTGAAGACAGAGCAGTAAAAGGTTAAGCCTGAAGAGAATATTAAGACACACACTACACCACAGTGAATTTTCTGTGTACCTGGAAAATTATTAGAACTGATAATAGCAATTTTGTGATTGCAGGCACCACTTTGAAAAATAATTGGTGATTTTATGAATATATTTTTCTCAAATTTATGGATATATGTGCAAATGTATTTGTTGGACGTGAAAGTGGTTTTATGTTTATGAATTCTGAATAAAACAACTCTAAATATTTTCCTCCATTACCACAGACTATTCTGTAGGTTCTATAATCACTGAGTTTTGAATAAATTGTTCAAGTAAGAGCCTCCATCCTATGACTAAGTTTACAATTTATTTACATATTGAAAATAGCCCCCCAAAATATAAAGCGTTTTAGCACAAAGGAAGATCATTCAAGAACTCTTTGCAGATGGTCAATTTTCTTATCCTCAAACAGAGGAATATAAGAAAATCTCAAGAATACAGTAGTGCACTTTCTATGATATTTTAAATTCTGTTTCTACCTATATATTCTTACGGCATTTTTTTTTTTTATTCCTACTCTTGAATATCCATAAAACAGTGACAGGCAGAGGATTATAATAACAGTCATATATAACACCATTCATTACACTCCCTTTGGTATTTTACACTGTCCTCTTGGATTTTTTTAAATATCACTATATATTCATTTTTACTAGCTTTCTAGCTTTCAATTTGTGAGGCTAATCTAGGTCATATTTCCACCAATATAGTTTCTAATGAGAGTTTTTAAAAACTCATCATGTCGCACTACTCCTGAGATTGTAGCTACCCCACCATTGACGTTGGCAGGAAATGCAGTGCAGATGCATCTGAACTTTCTAATTTGAAAGATGATGGGACCAGATTGTAAGGTCCCTTGTCTCTCACGGTAAATTCAAGCAAGCTTGAATTTCGCTTGCCTGAAACAATGCAAGATAGAAGAGAGGAAATGTGAGGTAGGTCACAATTTATAAGAGAAATATGATTCTGGGCCTTTCTGACAGAAATAGGCCCCATTGAGACAGCAGCCTGATCCAGAATCTCAGCTATTACCACCAGAAAGCATCCGCCAGAATAGGCATTGATAGATTACAATATCTGCAGAGTGTTCTTTAGTTTTGAACTCATTGAGATGACAAAGGGATTGCTCAAAATAGTCCAGGTCCATGTTAGGAAAATAAATGTATTAAATTAACTACAGGTCTACTCAGCATACAAAAAAAAAAAAAAAAAAAAAAGAAAAAATATGACAACCTAATATAAAATCCCAATTTCTTATAAGTAAGACAATGTTTAAGAAAGTAGTTCTATTTTTGTCTAACCTAAGTTCTTCTAGTTTTTAATTTGTATTTTCTATATATTGTAATT
>CAUYPK010171502.1:0-10800 GCA_963574355.1 Loris lydekkerianus
GGAAAATTATGAAGTTGAATTAAGAAAATATTCATAGCTTTGAGAGTTGATTGTGGGAGAGGGAGGGGCAAGATGTGGGGGGGAGGGTGATTGGTGGGATTACACCGATGGTGCATCTTACAAGGGTACATGTGAAACTTATTAAACATAGAATATAAATATCTTAACACCATAACAAAGAAAATGCCAGGAAGGCTATGTTAATCAGTGTGACGAAAATATGTCAAATTGTATATAAAACCAGTGCCTGGTGCCCCATGATTGCATTAATGCACACAGCTATGATTTAATAAATAAAAATAGAGCATCCTAAATGACCCTTTGCCTTTCAGTAACAAAATTATTTCCCATTGTTAGAATCTTTTTGGGCTGTATAGAAAGGGAATCACTCCTTAAGGACAGAGGTAAATTGAAGAGAATTCGAGGAACAGAGGTTCTTGCATTTTTCACATCAACTAGTTCAGAGATTCACTTACTCATTCATCTATAGGTGCATTCACTTATTTAGAAATGTACTGAGGGGCAACTATGTTATAGGCACTATTTGTATTATTCTTATTACAGAACAAAAGGTAGTTGCCATAAGATTTGGCAAACCACAACTAAGCATATCTTGATTTTGCATATAAGAAACAATAATTCCTACACCAGTTATGCCATGGGAATGTTGAAATAAGTCAGGAAAATACAGACTGAAATCATTTGAAAATATTAAAATGGTGTAAAAAAGGAAATAACTGCCATCATTGAAAGTTAAATGGTTTAAATCCTTTCATTACAAATTTATGTTCTTTAGTCACTTCCTTTAACTTAATGAGACTATAAAATCATTTACAGTATGAAAACCACAGAGTGGGGTGGCGCCTGTGGCTCAAAGGAGTAGAGCGCTGGCCCCATATACCAGAGATGGCGGGTTCAAACACAGCCCCAGCAAAAACCTGCAATAAATAAATAAATAAATAAATAAAACCACAGAGTGTACAGCCTGGTCAAAACAACTTCTAAACAAGAATCACTTCTAAGAGTTGCTTGATATAATTATCAGAAAATCCTTATCATTAACACATGATTTTTAGTGACCGTGAAAGGTACACCTTTAAATTCTTCTTGCATTTAGCTAAGTTTGGTCAAAACTAAATGAACATTTCTCCAGGAATGCCTCCTTGAATTTGATTCCTATGGATAAATAATCATTCACTTCTTCAAAATCCATGTTATTATTCCAATGCACATTTTACATCTTGTATTGTTTTCCTCTGCGATATAATAACATAGTTTCTTTGCTTGTTTTAAAGTTTAACATTTGGCTACACCTTGACTGCTGTAATCTGTTCAATTCATTTCTTTAATTTTCATAATGAAAAGGGCCTTAGTCTTAAAGGTATTTAGTGAATAAAGATGGACATGAAAAAGACTGTACCATATTTACAGTTATAATTACTTTTTTACAGAAGTAGAAATTTCCTCCAACTTTTTATTTTGAAGAATTACAAAACAAACAAAAAAATGATATGATATAGATATTATAGTTAATCTTTTCAACTATTATTAACATTTACTCAAGTATATTTTCTCTTCTCCCTGCACATGTATAGACTTACATAAAAATATTTTTGTGAAATGTTTAAAATAAGCTTCAGAAATCATGAAACTTCATTCCTAAACTCTTTGGAATATAGACCTTTAGAATAAGAGCATATATATAGAGAGAGATGTGTGTGTGTGTATGCATATATATTTATTTAATCCCAAAGATATGGAACCAACCCAAGTGACCATTAATTGGTGAGTGGGTTAACAAAATGAGGTATATGTACACCATGGAGTACTACTCAGCCATAAAAGGATGAATTGATGCCTTTTGCAGCATAATTTCATATGTATAGAACTGGAGACCATTATCCTTAGCAAAGTATCTAAAAAAAGAAAAATAAACACAACATTCATTCACTTCTAAGTTAGTACTAACAGATGAGCATAAACATGCATGGAGGGGAGTAAAACTGAATGGAAATGAATTATGGGGAAGGAGAGAGGAAGAGTTAAGCAAAAGCTACCTAATGGGTATAATTAACCATAGCTGGGTGGCTGGTACTGTTATGACCATGACTCAAGCATTATAAAAAGAATTCATATAATCAAAATTATTGGTACTCTATAATACTTTGAAATAAAAAAAGGAAAACATTGCCTGAAAACAAAAACAGAAAAAATATGATTTGCCACATAAACAGATGCAAAAACAAAGACCATATGATCATCTCAATAGATGCAGAAAACGTATTTGATAAAATCTACATGCTTTCATGATTTAAAAAACCCTCAACAAACAAGGTATAGAAAGAATACACTTCAAAATTATAAAAGTCATATGAGACTTCAGCAAACATGAGTCATAGCAAACATCACACAGAATGGGGAAAAGTTGAAAGCGTTCCCCCTAGGAAATGGAACATAACAAGGATGCCTGTTGTGACTACTTTTATTAAACATATTGCCGGAAGTCCTAGCTAGAGCAATCAGGAAAGAGAAAGAAATAAAGGGTACCCAAATTAGGAAAGAGGAAGTCACATTATTCCTGTTTGCTGACAATACGATTTATATCTAGAAAACTCCAAATATTCCACCATAGGACTAGAGTTGATAAACTTAGCAAAGTTTCAGCTTATAAAAGCAATGTACACAAATCACAGCATTTCTAACACTAATGATAATAAAGCTGAGAGTCAAATCGAGGACTCAATGCCATTTATGATCGCTACAAAGAAAAGAGCCTACCTAGGAAGATACTTAGCCAAGAAGGAGAAAGATCAGTACAAGGAGAATTACAAAACACTGGTGAAAGAAATTGTAACTGACACGCACGGGAAATCGCATCACACTCACGGACTGGTATCTTCGGACTGGTATCATGGACAGCACTAAAAAGCCCACAGTGCCCAAAGTGATTGACAGACGCAATGAATTCCCCATCAAAATAGGAACAACGCCTTTCACAGATAAAAAATAATAATAATTCTAAGTTTCACCTGGAACCAAAAAGAGCCCAAATATCCAAGGTAATATTAAGCAAAGGGAATAAATCTGTAGGTATCGTATAACCATAGTCACCAAAACAGCATGGTACTGGTATACAAGTCAAGACACAGACCCATGGGACAGAATACAGAACTCAGACACAAAACTGTATATCTATGACAAACTGATCTTCTGCAAAACAGATATTGATATACACTGAAGAGAGGGGAAGTCCTATTCAGTCAATGGTGCTGGGAAAATTAGAAATACACCTACAAAACAACGAAGCAAGGACCTGTATCTTTCAGCCTGTATAAAAATTAATTCAAGAGGGTGGTGCCTGTGGCTCAGTGGGTAGGGCACTGGGCCCATATACTGAGGGTGGTGGGTTCAAACCCGGCCCCAGCCAAACTGCAACAAAAATAGCCAGGTGTTGTGGCAGGTGCCTGTAGTCCCAGCTACTCGGGAGGCTGAGGCAAGAGAGTTGCCTAAGCCCAGGAGTTGGAGGTTGCTGTGAGTTGTGTGATACCACAGCCCTCTACTGAGGGCAATAAAGTGAGACTCTGTCTCTACCAAAAAAAAAAAAAAAAAATTTAATTCAAGATAGATGACAGACTTAGAGGTAAGGCATGAAACCATAAAAATCCTTGAAGAAAATGGGAAAAACTCTTCTAGACATTGTCGTAGGTAAAAAAATTATGACTAAAATCTCATAGGCAAATCCCGCAACAAAAATACATAAATGGAATTTAATTAAATTAACAAGCTTGTTCACAGAAAAAGAAATAATCAACAGAGTGAGTAGACAACTGAAAGAATGGGAGAAAATAACTGCACACTGTACATTTGACAAAGGGTTAATATCCAGAGTCTGCAAAAACTCAGATCATTGTAAAAAAAGAAAGAAAAAACAACCCTGTCAAAAGGGGAGCAAAAGACATGAACAGAAGGTTTTCCAAAGAAGGTAGATAAATGACTAAGAAGTGCATGAAAATGTTCAACATCACTAATCATCAGGGAAGTGCACACTAAAACCATCAATGAGATATCATCTTAGCTCTGTCAGAATGACCATTATTATTAAAAAGTCAAAACACAATAGATGCTGGCATGGATGCAAAGAGAAAGGAGTATTATACACAGTTGGTGATACTGCAAATTAGTACATCTATGGAAAACAGTATGGAGATTCCCCAAAGACATAAATACAGATTTAACATTAGATCTAGCAGTCCCTCTACTGGGTATCTACTCAAAGAAAAAAGTCATTTTTATCAAAAAGACATCTGCAGCATAATTCACAATTGCAAAGATTGTGGAATCAACCTAAGTGCCCATCAACTAATGACTGAATAATAAAGTTTTCATTATTTTTAAAATATTGGATTATTTTTAGTACTTGGAAAGGTTTGTGTTTCTTTTCTAGTAATGTTATTATATGAATTGTATTAAAATTTAATCCCCCTTTTCCTTATTTAGACTTTTATACTTGGTCTGTCAACTTTAAAGAATTTTGTTTGACTTTTTCCTATTATTATCTATACGGTGTTTAGTGAGTTTTTCTATTTCTTGCTTTTTTATTTCCATTTTTTGTTCTATTTTTTATCTCTTTATGAGAACACGTAACATTTACATGCTATTTTTCAATGCTGACATTGAAAAAACTTGTTGGATAGAAAATTCTTATTTCTTACTGTGCATCTTAGAATGGGTACAGGTGAAACTTACTAAAGGCAGAATACAAATGTCTACATACAAAAACTAAGAAAATGCCACGAAGGCTGCGTTGAACAGTTTGATGAGAACATTTCAGATTGTATATGAAACCAGCACATTGTACCCCTTGATTGCACTAATGCACACAACTATGATTTAACAATAAAAAAAAAAAGAATTTCATTCCATTGTTCACTTGTTTTCAATGTGATACAGTTGTGAAGAAATCAAATGCTAAAATGACTTTTTTTCTTCTGCAAAAATAATTGGGACTTTTTTGCTTGGTGACACTTTTTTCTTCTTCATTAGTTAAATTTGGTGGTTTTATTCAGGTAAATTTTAGAGTTGAGCATTCTATGCAGTTTTCCCAAATATATGACAAAATAAAAGCAGATCATTTTTTATTTTGAGAAACTTTCCTAGAATTATTATTATTGTTGTTTTTAGACAGACTCTGTCTCACTATGTGCCCCTCACTAGAGTGCTGTAGCATCACAGCTCACAGCAACCTCAAACTCTTGGGCTCATCAATTCTCTTGCCTCAGCCTCGCAAGTGGCTAGGACTACATAGCCCACCAGAAGGCCTGGCTATGTTCATGTTGCAGTTGTCATTGTCGGTCAGCTGACACAGGCTGGGCTCAAACCTGCCTCAAACCTGCTACAAACCTGGCTGGTGCTGTAACCACCGTGCCACAGGTGCTGAGCCCCTTAAATTATTGTTTTAAAGACTAGTCTTTGTCCAAGTATCTTTGCTGATCTTATCATTTTGTTTCCAGTCTGTTTTATGCCTTCATCTGAAATATCAGCTGAATTTTCTTGGCTCTTTTGATTTCTCTCTGATTTTTATTGGATTCCGGACCCTGGCTATGCTCCCTTTATATCTCATAATTTGGTTTTCTTATCTGAGATTTTACCTTTTACTTAATTTCTTACTTGAGTTCAAATCCCAAGCATTTATGCATTTTTATTTTGAGATTGTAAAACTCTAGTTTCTGGTGTTTTGAAGTCTAACAAAGTCTGAAATTAAAGACTTAAATCTAATTCACCCTAGAATGTCACATTACAATTTTCCTCTATTTCACCACCTTTTTAAAAGGACTTTGCAATAATGTGTTTTTTTAATTATCTGTCCAAAAGATATTTTCATATTTCTTAGTTTCTCCTCATACCTTACACAAATTCAAGTTTTTTCTTTAGTTAATGTTTATATGTATTGGGTTTTCCTGGACCCGTAATATATAGATGATACTATGAGGCTGAGTATATGCAGGGGTTTGGACCCAATATCTTAGTGCAAAATATATGCTTTTTTCATGGGTATAGTGGAATAGTTTCTTTAATACAGGGATAAGTTTTCTCTGGTTTCTTGAGATAGTTGAACACTGTCTTTTTAGGTTCTCCTGTTCACCTTGACTACTAACCATTTCAAGATTATTTTCCCCTTCTTGGTACCTCCTCTATATATGCTGATGCTTCGCAGGCCACGCACTTGCTAAGACCCTTTCCTCCAACTTCCAGGGCTCTGGGTACCAGATATCAGACCTGTTCCCAATACTCTTATCTCTCACTTGGGTTTCTCTTTTCTCTGGAAATGAGCCCTAGGTGACATTACCTGTATCCTGCTACCACTGAGCTCCTGCTTCACTATTCTCCCTCCCTCCGTGCGGCCGTTTGTACCTGACTTTCCCTCTGGAGTATTCCCTGCAGAATACTGCACCATCCAGTAGACTTATGCACACTTACATATGCTTTTCACCTTACAGTACTTTCTTGCTCTTAACTAAGCTCTAGGCAGGTTGTATGGGTGATTTTAATTCCTTTTCTTCCTTGTCTACATGCTATCATAGCTTTAGGAAAAAGATAGTTTTATGCTTATTGTATCCACTGCCACCAAGAAAAATTATTAATAAGAATAAAAATCTATTGCAAGTGTTTTCTAAACTTTCCAGCTAAGAACCTCACTAACTTGAAAGACAGTTAGCTAAGTTCCAATGGTCAATGTGTTAAAAAGAAAAAAAAAAAAAAAAAAAAAAAAACTTTGTAAAAATGGTTGTTTTACTTCCATCCTATGAGCTTGTTTGGCACTCCCAATATTGCTTCAGAAAACCAACTTACAGAAAACCTCTGCATATGTAAACACGATTGTAAAAGGATTTAATTGATTTTGGTAAGCAGCACTCAACCTTCCTAATATAGTCCACTATAATAAAATAACGTATTCATTTATTTCCTTATTAAACATTTTCTTACAGTTTGAGAGACAGCAATTTTTGTGTCATAAGGTGTACTTTTGTATAATACGTATATATTTGTATTCACGAATGAGACACACACACACGGAGGGCTTCTGGAAAGTATCCTGCCATGTAATATGAAAAACAGAGACATACATGCTGCATACTTCCTGCAGCCCTCATATAGTCTGACAGGGATTGTTTTCATGGTCTATTGATTTTCCAGTCATTATTGTGTAATTTTTACAATTCTAGTGACATTTAGAACAGGAAACACCAATTAACACAGTGGAACGGGAGATATAATAATTGTGACTGTGATCGGAAAGTATTAATCTGGCTTTCACAAATATTTACTTTCTTTCCACATCATGACATTTTATTATTTTTGAAAAATCATGTTTTATGAAATGCTTATTAGTTTTATGAAAAGAATGTGAAATAACTAATGACTCACCAGTGGAGCTTGTAGTAAGCAGGCAGCCCTTTACCTACACAGTCAGATTTTCATACCTGCCTATACTTATTATTCAATCAAGATGAAGGTAATGGAACAAAAAGAAATGTTGGAAGCAAATATCAAATTACTGTGGAGGAAACATACTCCTATTACACTGTATCATTTAATTAAATCAAACACAATAAAGCATATTTCTTTGCACATATAATTAGAGGGCAACCAAATTAATACCACCATAAATTCTAGCAGTATATTAATGCACATAAAATAAAACCACTAAAGGAAGAACAATATGTTGTTTTTCCTCACAATTTTGTAGTATGTCTAGAGCTTTTGTTACTATGGAATTAACTTCATTCCTACTCATGACTATGACCAAATTAAAATAGAACCAAATATCTTGAGGAAAATGGTATCAAATAAGAGATACATCCACACACTACCTTACTAAGTTTAATACTAAGGAAATCACCAAAGATGTTTCCTGTTATGTTTCACTTTAAATGAATAATTGCTTATGTTAAGCAAGGCCAATATATATCTCTACGTTCCTATCACTGTTCTGGGCTCTATAAGCGACAAGTAAAAATACAGCACGTAATCTCTTTCCTCATGAGTGATACAACTGTTGTAAAAGAAATGACATATGTCTCTGATAGTTAGATGTCAAATAGAAAGATTATACAATGCCATGTTCCATGTGTTACATACTCAAATATTCACTATGTTACAGATAAAGGGTTATTGCAATTCAGGAATATGAAAGTCCAGCATCTATTAGGAACAACAAGAGATTCGAAGGAGTAAAATATTGAAAGTGATTAGTATTTGTAGTAAATAAAGCCCGTTGGTATTTTAGTTTGGGTTTTAATCTGGCTAGATTATAAAACAATGGAGAAAGTGAGGACCCATGGAAAGGACTAAATGGTTATATACTCTGTATGAACACTAGGTTCTTCAATTTGTTTTCTTTACCTTCACCACCAACATCTCAGAGCTACCTCCCTCTTCTACAGTGAAGTAAGGAATAATAAGTGAGATGATGAAACTTCTCCTTCAATATATTTCTATATTGGGTAATTTCTAGCAAAGATTAACATGGAACCATACTGGGGTTCAGTTGATACGGAATAATAAAAAAAGGAAGAGACAAAAAAGAGAAAAATAAATAGAATAAAAACGAAATATATAGATCAAATACCAAAGTGATAAAGGAAGGTAGAAAAACATTCAAAGATGTCTGGACAACTATAATAAATGATGTTAGATATAAATTAACATTAAGTATTTATAATTTCCATGAATAAATTACCACAACAAATCATGGAGACAAAAAGGTCACACATATTTAAAATAATAACAACATAAAATAATTTTTTCATGTCATGAAACCAAGGACAACAACTTCTGTGCATTTGGCGCATGTGTTCTAGTGTCTGATTTTCTGGTTTTAAATGTCAGACCCTCTCTTGTCCCAGGACTGATTTGCAGAATAACCAGAGGTGTCTGGATAATTTTTATCCTCAGTTGCAGAGGTCAGCTCCTGGAGACTCCCTCCCTGTGTGTGTAATTATCAACATGTGGCATGTGTATTACCTGTTCCCAGCCTAGCAAGTGGCAGAACCCATTTGGAAACAACAGTGTGGAAAGAACCGAATTTTAAGTAGCAGTTCTGGAGAGTTAGATCCTGCTGTGGTCAGCTGCCGCTTTCTTATTTTTATTCTTTCCTGTTTCAGAAAATTTGCTTCACTTTGCTTTTGATATGGCATTTTCTTTCTAAATAAATTAAGGAATTTTTTAAATGTTAAGCTACTAGTTGGTAACTAATTTCAAAATAATTATGAAATTGCTTACAACCCTGCCGTTGTGTTTTGTCTGGGGTTGCGATACCACATTGAGAACACAGGCACATACCAGTACCTGGCTCAGGAGGCAAATACTACCATGGAATAAACAGTGCCTGTCCCGCTAAGCCAGCTGGGAGGAAATTTATTTTAATAATGGATAACAAAAATTTAAACCAACTCACTTCTTTCTCTATCACAGGAGGAATAGGTACTAAATAATTTAAGGAACATACTTGCAGAAATAACAAATAGAACCTGAAGAGATTGTTAAGAAGTTCATGATATACTTAGCAGTTTTGAAGTCATGTTCTTTAGACAACTTTGCAGGAGACTGCTAAAAGTCAGCCTGTCTTTAATAACCTTAAAACCATGAGAAGACATTACTTTAAAAAACCAGTGCTCACTCAGCCTATACTCCCTCCCACCTCCCCCCCACTATGATTTAATTGGTCTGGATACCATTTTATTTTTATTGTACTTTATTTCATTTCATTTTAGTATATTATTTTATTTGTTTTAGCTACAAATTATTATTTTGCGGCGCCAATGCTGAGAACCACTGTGTTTCTTTGCTGCTGCACCACAGTACTGTAGGATGAACAGCTTCAACAACACGCATTTAGTCTTCTTAAAATTTCCAGTGCTAGAAGTCAGCAAGACTGGTTTCTTCAGAAGCCTCTCCTCGGCTTGGAGATGACCGCCCCCCTCCGGTATCTTCACATGGCGTTTCCTCTCTGTGTCTGCGTCCTAATCTTCTCTTCTAGTGACAAGACCAGTCCCACTGGATTAGAACCCACCCTACTGACTTCAACTGACCTCACTTAACCTCTTCAAAGACCCCCATCTTCATACACAGTCATGTTTGTAGAAAGTGGGGTTAGAATGTCCATGTGTGAATTTGGGAGGTTCATCTAATTAGTTCATCTAATAACCACTGATTTAGAAAGTGATCAGTTAGCAATAAGTAATATTCAACAAAACTTTAAAACTACAAATTATTTCTATTAATTAAGATTTAATTTAAATCATGAAAAATATCACAGTGAATGACTATGTCCTGATATTTGTGAATCCTGTTTGATAAGTTGAACAAGAGGAATTTGTACTGAACGCGAATGTCTTTTTGGTTAAATGCCCACAGCTCAGTGGTTAGGGCGCCTGCTGTATCTCCAGCTGTATACCCGGCTATATAGCTTGCCCAGTGACGGCTAAACAACATTGACAACTGCAACCAAAGAATAGCCAGGCGTTGTGGCGGATGCCTGTAGTCCCAGCTACTGGGAGGCTCGGGCAAGAGAATCACTTAAGCCCAAGAGTTTGAGGTTGCTGTGAGCTGTGATGCCACAACACTCTACCGAGGGCAACATAGTAAGATTCTGTCTCAAAAAAAAAAAAAAAAACTAAATAGAAATTAGAAACAAACAAAAAAGGCACCGTTAAAGATCCAACCGCCACGGTCCACAGGGATGTAGCTTGACCCCATTCTGGAGGGAACACCATTGACATACCATTCAAGTAACCCCCT
>CAUYPK010171506.1:0-10263 GCA_963574355.1 Loris lydekkerianus
GTTTCATTTCCTGATTTTCTATTCGATTCCTATTTTTCTATTCGATTTCTATTTTTGTGCCATTACCATGCTGTCTTGACCACTATGGCTTTGTAGTACAGCCTAAAATCTGGTATGGTGATGCCCCCAGCTTTATTTTCATTACTAAGAACTGCCTTAGCTATATGGGTTTTTTTCTGGTTCCATGCAAAATGCAGAATCCTTTTTTCCATGTCTTGAAAGTATGATGTTGGTATTTTAATAGGAATGGCATTGAATAGGTAGATTGCTTTGGGAAGTATAGACATTTTAATAATGTTGATTCTTCCTAGCCAAGAGCATGGTTTGTTCTTCCATTTGTTAATATCCTCTGATATTTCCTTTCTTAGGTTTTCATAATTTTCTTTGTAGAGGTCTTTCACCTCTTTTATTAGGTATATTCCTAGGTATTTCATTTTCTTTGAAGCTATGGTGAAGAGAGTTGTGTCTGTAATTAGCCTCTTATCTTGGCTGTTGTTGGTGTATACAAAGGCTACTGACTTGTGGACATTGATTTTATATCCTGAGATATTACTGTAATTTTTGATTACTTCTAGGAGCCTTGCAGTTGAGTCTTCGGGGTTCTCTAAGTATAAGATCATATCATCAGCAAAGAGGGAGAGTTTGACCTCCTCCACTCCCATTTGGATGCTCTTTATTTCCTTGCCTTTCCTAAGTGTATTGGCTAGAATTTCCAGCACTATGTTGAATAGTAATGGTGACAGAGGACAACCTTGTCTGTTTCTAGTTCTAAGAGGAAAAGCTTTCAGTTTTACTGCATTGAGTAAAATAATAGCTGTGGGTTGATCATAGATAGCTTTGGTCGGTTTAAGAAATGTGCCCCCTCTGCCTATACACTTGTCTTCTAATTAGAAAAAAAGGATGCTGGATTTTATCGAATGCTTTTTCTGCATCTATTGAGAGGATCATATGATCTTTGTTTTGGTCTCTGTTAATATGGTGGAGAATGTTAATAGACCTGAATATGTTAAACCACCTTTGCATCCCTGGGATGAAACCTACTTGGTCATAGTGTATGACTTTTTCATGATAAGCTGTAATCTATTGGCTTGGATTTTATTGAGAATTTTTGCATCTATATTCATGAGTGAGATTGGTCTGAAATTCTCTTTTTTGGTTGGGTCTTTTCCTGGTTTTGGTATCAGGGTGATGTTTGCTTTGTAGAACGTGTTGGGGAAGATTCCTTCCTCCTCAATTTTTTGGAATAATTTCTGCAGTACAGGAATAAACTCTTCCTTAAAGGTTCGATAGAATTCTGGTGTGAAACCATCTGGACCAGGGCATTCTTTCGTTGAAAGATTTTTTGTTGATTCTTTAATCTCAGTGCTTGAAATTGGTCTGTTCAGGAGCTCTATTTCTTCCTAGCTAAGTCTAGGGAGAAAGTGTGGTTCCAAATATTGATCCATGTCCTTCACATTGTCAAATTTCTTGGCACAGAGTTTCTTGTAGTATTCAGAGATGATCTCTTGTATCTCTGTGGCATCAGTTGTTATTTCTCCTTTATCATTTCTGATTGAGGTTACTAGAGATTTTACTTTTCTATTTCTAGTTAGTGTGCCCAAAGGTTTCTCTATTTTATTTATTTTTTCAAAAAACTAACTCCTCGTTTCATTAATTTTCTGAATGATTCTTTTGTTTTCAATTTCATGGATCTCTGATTTAATTTCAGATATTTCTTTTCTTCTGCTGGGTTTAAGCTTAGATTGTTCTTCTTTTTCCAATTCCATAAGATGGCTTGTGAGTTTCTTGATGCATTCAAATGTAGGCTTCTAAAGCAATAAATTTTCCTCTTAGGACTGCCTTTGCTGTATCCCACAGGTTTTGGTAGCTTGTGTCTTCATTGTTGTTATACTCAAGGAAGTTAATGATTTCCTCTTTTATTTCTTCCTGCACCCAACTGTCATTCAGTATAAGGTTTTTTAACTTACATGCCTTTGTGTGAGGTTGAACGTTTTTGTTGGAGTTGAGTTCTACTTTTAGTGCCTTGTGGTCTCAGAAGATGGAAGGTAAAATTTCAGTTCTTTTGATTCTGTTGAGGTTTGTTTTGTGTCCAAGGATCTGATCAATTTTGGAGAATGTTCCATGGGGCAATGAGAAGAATGTATGTTCTTTATCTTTGGGATGGAGTGTTCTATATGTGTCTATCAAGCACAGTTGTTCTAGGGTCTCATTTAAGTGCTTTATATCTTTGTTTAATTTTTATTTAGAGGATCTGTCCATCTCCGTAAGAGGAGTGTTAAACTCCCCTGTTATTATAGTGTTATAGGATATCATATTGCTCAGACTGAGTAAGGTCTGTTTTAAGAATCTGGGAGCATTTAAATTGGGTGCATAAATATTAGAATTGAAACATTTTCTTCTTGTATTTTTCCCTTGACCAATATACAGTGACCATCTTTTTTGACTTTAGTTGCTTTAAAATCCACATGTGTCTGACAATAAGAATGCAAGCCCTCTTTTCTTCTGAATTCCATTTGCCTGAAAAATTGTCTTCCAACCCTTAACTCAGAGTTTTAATTTGTCTTTTGAAGCTAGGTGTGTTTTCTGCAGACAACAAATGGATGACTTGTGTTTTTTAATCCAGTCAGGCAATCTATGCCTCTTCAGTGGGGAATTCAAGCCATAAATATTTTGAGATAATTGATAAGTGTGGTAGTGTTCTATTCATCTTATTTTGTGAGAGTCCATTGCTTACTTTTATCTTTTGCATCATTGTGAAACGTAGGTTCTGTCCTTTAATTTCTGAGTTCTTACTTTGCTATTGATTCATCATGATGGTCAGTGTGTAGAAGAAGTTGAAGTATTTCCTATAGAGCTGGTCTTATTGTGGCAAATTTCCTCAGAGTTTTTGTATCAGTAAATGATTTGATTTCTCTGTCAATTTTAAAGCTTACCTTAGCAGGATATAGAATTCTGGGCTATAAATTGTTCTGTTTCAGTAGATTAAAGGAGGACAGTGCCTGTGGCTCAAGGGGTAGGGTGTAAGCCCCATATACCAGAGGTAGCGGGTTCAAACCTAGCCCCAGCCCAAAACTGTAACAGCAATAACAAAAAAAAAGAAAAAAAAAAAAAAAGAAGAATAAAGGCAGACCATTGTCTTCTTGCTTGAAAAGTTTCATTAGAGAAGTCTGCAGTCACCCTGATGGATTTGCCCTTGTGGGTCAATGGGTGCTTACTCCTGGCAGCTTGAAGACTATTTTCTTTTGTCTTGACTTTGGACATCGTTCATCACAATGTGTCTTGGAGAATCTCAGTTGGAGTTGAGGCGACCTGGGGGTCCGACTCTTGGTTAGAGTTGAGGCGACGTGGAGTGTGATTTCCCTCTGAAAGGAGTGTGTCAGACTCTTTGGTGATATTTGGGCACTTTTTATTTATAATATTCTCTAGTATGGCTTCCATTCCCCTGAGGCATTCTTCTTTCCCTTCTGGGATACCTATAACTCGTATGTTTGAACGCTTCATAAAGTCCCATAATTCTGTCAGTGAACATTTTGCTTTCTCTCTTTTCTTTTCTGTCCCTTTAACTATCTGAGTTATCTCAAGAGCTTTGTCCTCTACCTCTGAGGTTCTTTCTTCTGCATGGTCTAATCTGTTGTTAATACTTTCTATTGCAGCTTTAAATTCCCTAATTGAATGCTTCAGTTCCTTCAGCTCTGCTATATCCTTTCTATATTCTTCATATTGCTCATCTCTTATTTGATTCTGTTTTTGGATTTCCTTTTGGTTATTATCTGCTTTATCAGCAGTTTCCTTCATTGTTTTCATCATCTGTATTCTAAATTCCCTTTCCCTCATTGCTAACTTTTTTTTTTTTTATAGGTGGAGTCCTCTGAAGTAGCTACCTCATGGTCTCTTGGGGGGTGGTTGCTCTGGTTTTTCATGTAGCCAGGATTTTTCTGCTGATTCTTCCTCATGAGTGTTTTCTTTTATCTGTTTCCTTGTACTAATTTTCTTTTCGCTTCCTCTTGCTCTTTAAGCTATTGTGCCTCTGCACTAGGGTTTCAGTGTGTCCCAGTGTGCCAAAACTGGTCTCACTGTATGCCCCTGATGGCCAAGACTGTAAGGCGTCTCAGTCCCCACCTTTAGGCTGCTCGGTCACTAGATTACTCGCCCAGGGTCTCTCACTCGATCCTTGCTCTGTGACCCTGAGAGTGGAGCTTGCTGGGGCACTTCTCCCACAGTGGGTCCGTGAGGCCCACAGCCAAACACTATTAGCTTCGTCTGGCACAGCGACTCAGTCTTGGGCCCTAGACAATGCTTGCAGTCCTCTGCACTCTTCTTCAAGTTTTCCCAAGTTTCTCAGTAGTTCAACTGAGTGACAAGTCCAAAAAACGAAAACAGCTCACAGGTAAGGCCTTTGCAGTTTGCAATCTCGGTACTGCTGTACTTACAGCTAACCGTGGGATTAGACCAAATGAACACACACAACCACTTGCCAGTTCACTGCTTTTGTCCTCCTCGTGGGGCCCAGAAGTCTCTCACTGACTCACTGTGTCCCCAGAGGGATGTTTCTGGGCATATCCCACCAGCCAGAGATGCCTGGAGTCTTCTCTCCCCAGTCTCACCATGTCCGGTTGCAAAAAAGCTGTTACTCGGCCACCATCATGCTCCTCCCCATCTGGGTCTGATTATTTGCATTAAGTACAGCAAGAATAGGCTTGGTGCCTGTAGCACAACAGTTACAGCACCAGCCACATACATCGAAGGTGGTGGGATGGAACCCGGCCTGGGCCAGCTGAAACAACAATGACAACTGCAACAAAAAATATCCAGGCTTTATGACAGGTGCCTGTAGTACCAGCTATTTAGGAGGCTGAGGCAAGAGAATCACTTAAGACTAAGAGTTGGTGCCACAGAACTATACTGAGGGCGACATAGTGAAACTCCATGTCAAAAATAAAATAAAATAAAATAAAATAAAATAAAGAAAATAATAATTACCAGCCATCCAGGCTTTTCTTCCTTTTAAAATTGGCTTTGCTGAACATTCTATAAGGAATCTCAAGTTGGACTTGAAAGCCTTCCGTGAGCCCAGTTTTCATCTATGTCATTAGATACCTGTATGTGGCTCGGTGCCTCATCCACTAACGCTGGCGGTTTTGAACCCGCCCTGGGCCAGCTAAAACAACACTGACAACTGCAACAGAAAATAGCTGGGCGTTGTGGTGGGTGCCTGTAGTCCCAGCTACTTGGGAGGCTGAGGCAAGAGAATTGCCTAAGCCCACGACTTGGAGGTTGCTGTGATGCCACCACACTCTGCCAAGGGTGACATAGTGAGACTCTGTTCCTCCAAAAAAGAAAAATCATAAGTCATGTTGACAGCATAATGCAAAAACGTAATTTGAGTTATTCAGAGCAAGGCACCTCAAGTAATCATTAACAGTCAGAAGAAGGGAAAGAAGGCAAGGAAAATCATGCAGGCACAACATATGATTACAATTTATACTTTACAAATTGGGGATAAACTTACCTAATTTGCTACAGTGATTTCAGTGATTTCTATCTGTGCCTGGGCAGGACTCATGCAATAGTAATCTTTGGTTGCTAGGCCTTCTGTTCTCAGCCCCCAGGTAACAAAGGGGCCACTGTGGCAACTAGAGCGGGGTAGCAAGGGATCCTTCACTTTGGTAAAGACAACCCTCAGAGTCCTACCCCTGAGCCTGCTGGGTGCCAGACATTCTGCGTACACCACCATGCTACTGCTACCTTCGAGGTGTTTGAGGAACCTGAACCTGGTTGACAAGCCCTCCAGAAATGCCTGGCCTAAACTATACTATGAATGTGACTCCCGCAGTTAGTATTCAGATGTACAGCACAGTTTAGTTACCTGTCCTCCTGTGAATGATTGCCCATTTCTCTCTATTTAAAGCCCTGATTTGGTGGATATGACATGAACAAAGACAACAGATTTTCCAGGATGTACGCCTAGACTGGACGTCATGACTCACTCATCTTCATCATGAGTGAAGGGCACCAAAGCTTATTTCACCAATGACATTCTTGATGGAATTTTGGAAGTTTCTGGTTAGGGGTTATAATCCTTAATGTGCCCTTCATCCTGTCTTGTCTGTATGTCTCTTAGTGGACATTTCTGTTGGCTACAGATACGGCCATGACTGACACTGCCGGATCACTGGATTTAGTAGATGCTGCTGCACTATTTCCCAAAAATCTATTCCAGTTTAAATTTCCACTGGCCATGGTTCCAAATCCTTGCCCAGTTAGAGTCTTCTAGATGTTTGGCTTTAACTTAAATTACATCAATGGAAAGAAGTATGACTTCTGTCAATTAACTTTGAGAACTCATCCTAGGAAAGGTGGGACATACTTCATTGCTGAGTATTACTGCTGTCACCTACAAAGCACTGCCCTTAGGGGAGCTATGCACCAAGGCCAGTACCCAGTCCACCCTTCAAAGCACTTTTCTAGGATGACTTCAAGAACTTCATTGTCAGGTGACATCTGTCACGGGCATTCCAGAAAAAAGTTTCAAAATGGCTTTGAAGGGTGGACTACATGCTTGCCTTGGTGCACAGCTGTACGAGGAGGGTGACTTCAAAGGTGATAGATAGTAGTGATATTCAGCGATAAAGTATGTAGCACTTTTTCTAGAATGGCTTGACAACCTTCAATTACCTGGTCTCCTATACTGTTACCTCTGGGTTTTTCCATGTTTTTCTTCCACCGGAACATAGGATGTCTCTCCTCATCCCACCCACACGTTGCCTGTGTGGAGCCAGCAAGCCTCGGTGAGTCCTGGGAGAACCAGGGACAAGCAAGGACCCATCTCTCCCTGGTTACGCTCTGGGACTGGAGTGGTGTTGCACTGCTGTCTCCTGGTGGCCGTGAGGCATCACAGCAGGTATGTGGACTCTGACTTCCAATTCTGTTGATGCTCCTGAATGAACCAAGGACCCAACCACTGCATCTCCAGGGACATCTAAGTAACAACTATAAAAAACAGGCACAGCCAGGCCTTCTGGCTCATGCCTATAATCCTAGCGGTTTGGGAAGCCAAGGTGGGAGTATCCCCTTGAGCCCAGGTGTTCTAGATCAGCCTGAGCAAATAAGATCCTGTCTCTCCTAAAAATAAAAATACTAGCCAGGCATTGTTGTGGGGGCCTGTAGTGGGAGACTGAGGCAAGAGGATCCCTTGAGCCCAAGATTTTGACGTTGCTGTGAGCTATGACGCCACGGCACTCTACCCAGGACACAGAGAGAGACTCTGTCTCAAAAACAAAAACAAAAAACATGCACTATGTGTAAGCTATTTTCTGTCCAACATTTTCTTTAGAAGAATTTCAGGGAAAGCGTCGGTTAAAATGGACTTTGATATGAAGGAAAAATGAAGAGGGCAAGTTGCGCAATATAAACTTTTTGTAAATAATGGGTTTTGAAAACATTTTTTTAACAACAAAATCATTGGTAGGAACTGTATTCATTTACTATAAAATAATGGTGTCCATTCAAAATGTTTCTTTTTATGATACTTGATTTTATGCAGATGGATTTCTGTGAAAGCAGATAAAGCAATTTTGAACTTACTTCTAGTGAAAGTCGTGGTATAATCCTAGCCATGACAGTGACCTTGACTCCCTAGAGTCCATCTCCCCCTCGGTTGACAGCAGTAGTTCTCAAGCAAGCTTTGTACATTGCTATCAAGTAGGAGCTTTAAAACATTTGATTTGCGCTTTAAAACACACACACACACACACACACACACACACCCATGCACACTGGTTTTTTGTTGTTGTTAGAGATGGGGTCTTGCTAGTTTGCCCAGGCTGGTCTTGCACTCCTGGGCTCAAGTGATCCTCTTGCCTCAGCCTCCCTAGTAGCTTGGCATACAGGAGTGCTCTGGATACTGCTTCATTGGCCTGGAGTATAGGAATGATAAACTTCCCAGATGGTTCTAATGTGTGGCAAGTTTGAGACCATCAGTTTATTTATTCTTTTTTTGAGACAGAGTCGCACTCTATTCCCCAGGCTTGAGTGCTGTGGTATCAGCCTAGCTCACAGCAACCTCAGACTGCTGGGATTAAGTGATCCTCCAGCCTCAGCCTCCTGAGTAGCTGGAACTACAGGCACTTGCCACAATGCCTGGCTATTTTCTAGTATTTTTAGGAGAGATGAGGTCTCCCTCTTGCTCACGCTGGTCTCGAACTCTTGAACTCATGCCTCCCTCCCAGGAGGCATGCCTCCCTCGTCAGCCTCCAGAGTGCTAGAATTACAGGCGTGAGCCACTGCGCCAGGCCTAGACCTTCAGTTTGGAGCAGTGATTCCCAAGTGTTGTCCCCAACCAGAAGCATCTCTTGGAAACTTGTTAGAAATGTAAAAATCTCAAGTCCCACCCAGATGTGCTGAGCCAGAATCTAGATCCAGGCATGTAGGATGACCCAGGGTGTTAAACCAAGTGGCCTGTCCGGAATGAGTGTCCTGCTGGGATACAGGTAGCCCTGACAAGGTTCGAGTTTGGGATGTCTAGCTGGAAGGAGGGCTCCTGTGAGCAGAATCCAGGTGAGGACAGGTGAGGTGTTTCATGCCCCACTCTCCCTCCAGCCAGGCTGAGGAGTCAGCACCTGGGTCTCTGATGATGATTCTGTGCCACTCAAACAGTGCCCCATCCTCTGTATCATTTTGGGACTCAGTTGGTCCCTGCCAGGAGGCGGTTTACCTCTTCGATTTCTTTCTGATTCCGTGCTTTTCATCCTGGAATGGAGCTCCATGAACAGGAATTATCCCTGCGCCCCTCTGGACAATCCTTGAATTCCTGTGTCATCTTTGTCACACTTCATTTCACCTGGACAACAGGGCACCCTGTGTCTGTGAGTCTGACCATATCTCTCCCCCATCCCGGAAGGTCTGAAAATGGGTTTTCCCTTTCCTGATTGATTTGGAGATGTCAACTATCCCCTCTGGCAAACGGTCCCTTGATCCCAGTCTCTCTGGGTTCCCATGTGACCCTTTCTCCCTCTCCCCAGTCCTGGCAGGGCAAAGACATTTCTACCCACACCACCTCCACCTCCGCCTCCACCTCCACCCCAGAGCTCCCAGGACAGAATTCAGCGTGCATTTGGCCCATTGCTTGAAGCTTCAATGAACTCTTCTCATATATACGTTCATATACACTTTGAGGATTGGGGGACGTTTTGTGGATTGCTTTCTTGTTTGTTTGTTTGTTTGTTTGTTTTGTTCACTTTTTACTACAGATGGGAAAACCAAGAGGAATCCTGGCTGTGGCACACCCTCCAGAACACAGATGTGGCAGAGTTCCAAGACCTGCCTTTAGGAAGTCAGCTGGATGATGGCTTTGAGACCATTCCAGAAAAAGAGTTCCACAATTGCTCCCTCACCCACTCTCCTAGGCTGGGTGGACAGTCCAGATGCTTCCACTGGGGGTGGTCAGCCCATAGCCTGGGATTATGAGGAGAGGTGGGAGAGCTTCCTAGAAGGTTGTAGAATTCCCAGACTCAGAAGGACTGGGATTGCTCTGGGAGGGGGGAGGGGGTGGACTGCAGGAGGGAACTAGAATTGAGAAGGTGAGGAAGAGATGAAGCCTGTTGTACTTAATCCATTCACTTACTACTCAGCTAATCAGGGAAAATGTAAACTTCTTCTCCATTCATTAATAAATTAATCCATTTGCCATTCACCCATGTGCCTGGAAGGCCTTGGGGCACCACCGCCCCTCCCCCAGCCCCAGGGACTGATGGTGACTCTGTTGGCCTCTCTCTCCCTCCCCCAGGATGTCCTCAGGGACTCCCCCACCCCAGCTCCCTCACCTGGAATAGATGGAAAACTGGATTCCTCCCTACTCTTCTCTCAGGGTCTGACTAGTGTGGAGTCACAGTGTTTTTGTATGTCTGTCTCTACCAGGGTCTGTTGGATAAGAAGGGACTTTCATTCTATCCTGGCAGTTGATCCTCCCCATACAGCCATCCTCCCTGCCCCCACATCTGATCTCATTTTCTCTCTGCTCTGCATAGGCTGTCCTGGACTAAGAGGATGAGAGCATTTGCTAAATGGGACCAGGACAGGGTCAGAGAACCTGCTGTGGGGAGAACCTGGGACCTGGGTGGCCACAAGAGGGCGGCAGAGGAAGTGGGACAGGAGACAGGGCACACAGAGGACGAGGAACTCCTACCACCAGGGGGCGGTGAATACCAAGGAGGGGGTATACTCCCTGGCTTTGCAGGAGATGATGCTTACAGAATGGTCATGAAC
>CAUYPK010171509.1:0-59862 GCA_963574355.1 Loris lydekkerianus
TCTACCACAAAAGTAAACTTACTCAGAAACTTTTGATGAAACTCCAACTTCCACAGTGGTGAAAGGATTAAAAATGTCCACTGGACTTTTGAAAAACTCGATACCCAAAATTTTACCAGACTTATCAATATTCTCCATTAATGTGAAGAGCTTAAACTGTCCTCTAAAGAGGCACAGGTTAGCTGACTGGATACAAAAACTTACACCAGATATTTGATGAATACAAGAATCACATCTTAACTTAAAAGCAAATATAGACTCAGGTTGAAAGGATGGTCATCCATATTTCAGGCAAATGGTAATCAGAAAAAAGCAGGTGTTGCAATTTTATTTGCAGATACAATAGGCTTTAAACCAACAAAAGTAAGGAAGGATAAGAATGGTCACTTTATTATTTGTTAAGGGTAATACTCAATATGATGAGATTTCAATTATATCTGTGCACCCAACCAGAATGCACCTCAATTTGTAAGAGAAACTCTAACAGACATGAGCAAGTTGATTTCCTCCAGTTCCATAATAGTTGGAGATTTCAACACTCCTTTGGCAGTGTTGGATAGATCCCTCAATAAGAAGCTGAGCAAAGAAATTTTAGATTTACACCTAACCATCCAACATTTGGATTTGGTAGATATCTACAGAACATTTCATTCCAACAAAAATGAATACGCATACTTCTCATCAGCCCACGGAACTTACTCCAAAATCAATCACATCTTAGGTCACAAGTCTAACCTCAATAAATTTAAAGAGATAGAAATTATTCCTTGCATCTTCTTGGACCACCATGGAATAAAGGTTGAGCTGAGTAACAACAGGAATCTGCATACTTATACAAAAACATGGAAGTTAAATAATCTTATGCTGAATGATAGCTGGGTCAGAGATGAGATTAAGAAGGAAATTGCCAAATTTTTGAAACAAAACAATAATGAAGACACAAATTATCAGAACCTCTGGGATACCACAAAGGCAGTCCTAAGAGGGAAATTTATGGCACTGCAAGCCTTCTTCAAGAGAACATAAAGAGAGGAAGTTATGTTAACCAGTGTAGTGAAAATGTGTCAAACAGTCTATGAAACTAGCGTATGGTGTCCCATGATCACATTAATGTACACAGCTATGATTTAATAATAATAATAATCATAATAATAATAAAATAAATAAATAAATAAGTAGAGATGAATTGATTATCTATAAAGTAATCCCAAAAGATAAAGAGATGGGAAATGTTAAAAAAAAGTTAAGAGACCCAGAGTATATAGCAAAAATATCTAATACTTCTAAACAGAATTATAGAAATACAGGAGAAAGAAAATCGAATGGAAATAATATTTGATTTGAGGAAATGTTTCAGAACTACTAAAAGCCACCAATCTCAGATTCAGAAATGAAATAAAGTCCATAAAAAGAAAAAAATAAAAAGAAATCTATAGTTAAGATATGTTATAGTCAAATTATAGATGTCCAGCAGACATCTATAAATGTTTGAATAAAACTAAACAAATACTCATGTACTAGGTAATAATAATACCACTGACAATGTTGTGAAGAGTTTTAAGTGAATAAATTCTGACTTTTATTAAGTTAAAATTTTAGTGTTATTTATAAAAATATAGAAATAGAGTATGTAACTTCCAGTGAAGTTGAGAGAGAAAGGATGTAATGAGAAAAATCAAACCAGGAAGAGGGAGGCGAGAAGGAGAGAAATAGAAACATGAAAAAAGGCAGAAAATGAACCATGTTAGACCACTGAGAAGCAAATGCCAAAATTGGATTAGATGGGCAAGTGTTTTGGGGGGGAGAAATGTCTGTGAAACATAAATGAGAGGTAGCAAAAAATGGTGAGATGAGACATAATGCCTGTTTAACACTAACAGAGGAGAAAAGGAAAAAAAAAAAATGAGTAGGAAAAGTCTCAGGCTGACATGTAGTTAGAAAAAATTTTGGCCAGGTTCAATGAGAAGTCCTTGATGTAAGTTTCCCATTGGCTAAATCCTGTGTCTCCAAGAAATGTTAGCTCCTCACCACAGTCAGTCACTGTCTGGGAATAGCTCTGAAGAAGTGCGGCTTCTAGAAACGTGGGAGTGGTCATCAGTCAATTTAATGTTAAGTCTTTCAATTCATCAGGTCTAATTATATACTTGAACGCATCGAATAATTTTGTGAAATACACATAAAATTTGGTAGAACTACAATAAATGTTGATATGTCTACCTGAATAATGGACTATTTATTTCAAATTCCCCGTTATTGATGAAGAAGAAACATTTAATCTGTAAAAATTATAATAAATTTGAAAAAGACAAAACAGAATAAAAACCACATAAAGACAATGTATAGAAATGAACTCATTTTTCAAAGTAATTTATAGAGGACAAAAGTTAATAGTAGAGTGCTAGAAAATATTTTGAATCAAATGATTATGGAAAGCAAATGTGTTGGAGTTGCAGGATCTACCAAATAGACAGAAATGTTGCCTCTATATTTTATTAGAAAAGATAAAAGGATAGAAATCAATAATCTAAACATCCAAGTAAAAAAGTTAAAGAAGAATAATTAGAAAGTAAGTTCAAAATTTAAAAGGAAAGAAATATTGAGCATCAGATATTAATAGAGTAAAAACAAAATAGAATAGATAATCAGCAAAACCAAAATATAAGATCTTTGAAAAGATTAATAACATTGACAAATTATTTTCAATATTGATTTTTAGGAAGGAAAAATGGCACAAATAAGAAAAATCAGAAAAACGAAAGGGGCTAGGCAGTAGTAGAAATATAAAATGATATTATAATATTATCATGCCACTACATTTTAAAAACTTTTAAAAATTTTTGAATTTTTATAAACTTTCAATTGTTCATTATGATAGAAAACTTGAACAGCTTAAAGTAATGAAAGAAGTTGGGTGGCTCAAAGGAGTAGGGTGTCAGCCCCATATTCCAGAGGTGGTGGGTTCAAACCCAGCCCTGGCCAAAAACTGCAAAAAAAAAAAAAAAAAGAAAAGAAAAAAGAAATGAAAGAAGTAAAAATGCTTTTCATGAAAGAATTTTCTGGCCAGAAAACCTACAAATAAACTTACAAGATGTGTAAAATCTTTTTGTTTTTCTTTTTTTTTGAGATAGAGTCTGACCTATGTCGCCCTCGGTAGAGTGCTGTGGGTGACATTCACAGCTCACAGCAACCTCAAACTCTTGGGCTTAAGAGATTCTCTTGTTTCAGCTTCCCAAGTAGCTGGGACTACACATGCCTGCCACAACACCCGGCTATTTTTTGTTGCAGTTGTCAATGTTGATTTTAGCTGGCCTGGGCTGAGTTCAAACCCTCCAGCCTCAGTGTATGTGACCAATGCCCTAGCCACTGAGCTACAGGCGCCACCCTATACAATCTTTATGTAAGGGAAATTACAAAACACCATTGCAAGATATTACTAAAAGATCTACATAAATGAAGAAATACAACTGGTTTACAGATTGAATGCTTCAGTATGTTCAATATCCGATATATTTGCAGACAACAAAATGACTCAATTTTGCTATTATTATTTTGAGAAACAAAGTAAGTTTTAGTACCCAAATATTTACATTTATACAAAGTTGAAGCATGTGCAAAACTTGACACATTTAGGCCCATGAATTTAATATATAATGAAGAGCAATGAAATAACATACAGGAAGATGGTTGTTTATTTATTTTTCCTTCTTCAAATGCTGGCAATCACAATTTGCTTATTCCCTCTAAGTTTTGCCTTTTCAGAACGTCATAATGGAATACCACAACATGTGATATGTTTAGACTAGTCTATTTTCACATAGCAATATGCATTCTAGATTCATAATGTTTTTGTGTGACTTGTAGCTCATTGTTTTTTATATCACTGAGGAAGTTTCCATTGTATGAATGTGATTGAGTGATACTGTTGTTGCTTCCAGTTTCTGCTGATTATAAGTAAAGCTACTATAAGCTTTTGCATGCAGGTTTTCACATCAGTTAGGTATATACCTCAGAGGACATTAACAAGCCTGTGTGGGAAGACTGTGCTTAGCTTTGTTAAGAAACTTCCAAACTGTCTTACAAGGTGCCTGCATCATTTTATATTCCCATCAGCATGAATAAGTGTTCCTGTTGCTCCATGTCTTCATTAGCAATTGATACTGTCTAGGCTTTTTAAAAATTCAGGTTAGTATGTATTATTATCTCACTGGAGTTTTAATTTGCGTTGTCGTGATGACAAATTGCAGAAGACAAATATCTGTGGCTTGTCTTCATTCTCTTAATAGTAGATTTTGTAGATTTAAATTTAATAATAGCCAACTTAACATTTTTTTCATCTATCATACTTTTGATGTTATATCTAAAACTCTACATCAAACGCAAGTTACCAAGGTTTCCTGCTTTTTTCTATTTGAAGTTTTACACTTTTAAGCTATATATTTAAGTCCAAGATCCACATGAGGCATTTTTTATGAAAAGCCTAAGGTTTGGGTCTAGGTCCTTTTTTATGCAAATGCATCTCCAATTGCTCCAGCAAAAAATTGTTCAAAGAACATTATTTCTTTAACGAATTACCTATCAAATATCAGTTTGTTATTTAGTGTGGTTCTGTTTGGGGGCTGTCTGTTCTATTCCATTGATCTGTGTTTCTTTCTTTCTTTCTTTCTTTTTTTTTTTTGATCTGTGTTTCTTAACTATATCTATATCTTAACTACCATACCTTTTAATAAGCCTTGATAAGTACTTCACCTTTGTTCTTTTTCAGGGCATAGAAGTGAAAGTTCTTCAGGGAAGTGATTATTTCTGATGGCAAAGATAAGCTACGGGATCAAGGAAGGTGACAAGAATGACTTCAAAGTCATGGTAATTTATTAGTTACTATACTTAGATGTAAGTAGGTATTCTTCATGCTCTATGTATTTTTTATAAGTATTTATTTGTATTGTTTTAGCATTCCAGCACATAAATGAAAATCATTTCAGCTTGAATACCACTCTGAACATCTCTTGAGAGAGATGTTTGATTATGCAAAATAATCCACACCCTTGTAGAGGAAGAAAGCTGGAAGCTGGTAGGATGAATGCATTCTCTGCTCACTCGTGGAGTCTAAGAACTGAAATCTCATTAACTATGGGGCTCAAAGATGGCTACCAGTTTAAAACAATTATATTTGAAAATTCATCACTTCAAATGGTTTTGCCTCAGGAAAAATTAAATTTGTGTGATAATTTTGAACAAAAACTGGAAGAGTGGCCAGTTAAGAGAAGTGACATTGGAATTGAGTTCATAATAATAATCTGAATGTATCACTCTCCTTTCAGTGCTACCCATTTCATAGTAAGTAAAGTCATGATCTTTATCACATTAATATTAATGTTACTCATAAACTCATGTTAAAAATTAATAACATTAAGTGTTTACTATGTTCCAAGTTCCTTTCACAATGCTACATGTAGCTCTTTTATCCTCAAAGCAAGCCTATGAAGTATTATCAACTTTCTAGAAATTAGAAAAGTAGGGCAGTTCTTTGAATCCAGGAGACATATATTCTGCTTTCTGAATGTATTTATTAAATGCATGATGTTGGAAATAATAATAAATACATTATGTTTATATCTATTTCCTGAATACCACTGGTCAATGATGTGAGGCTAAAAGCAATGATGATGTATATGTGCAGACTTTTCACTCAAGAAAATCAAACCTCTAAGATAATATAATGAGGTAAACTCACATGGATTAACTAAACATTATTGAAGACAGAAAATTCTACATGTAGTCTTTAAGGTATATTATTGTTCACAGGTGTTTTCAGAATTTAGAAAAAGGAAACAAAAATAAAATATAATTGTGAATTGGGGAGGGGATTAGTTTTCAGGAGCTGAACATTTCTTGATATCAAGGAATATGTTTTAGTTCCCTTGCCTTTGGTAAGCAAAATTAAAGGAGGCCATTATTTTGGAATGAACTCCTGCATGAGGACCCAACAGACCAGACCAAACCAAAATGGTATCACTCATGCTAAATGTCACGTAATCAAATTGGAGCTATAAGAAAGCAGATAGATCCCAAAGAAGACCAGTATTTTCTGAAACAGGAAGAGATTCTAGTCTACCTGTGTTACCTTAAGAAAGAAATCCCCTTCGCTTTAACTTTCCCAAAAAGTAGCCTGAAGTAAAGTATTGTTAATCAACCCTTTTTTTTTTCTCTTGTTCTGTTTCCTGGTTCCCACCTTGCAAAGCTCATTGTTCTGATATTGCCAGAGAAAACTTGCCTTCTATTTTGTTGCTTCATTAATAATTATGAATAAAAGCCACTTATATCTATAATTAGATTAGTTGTGATTTTGCCTTGTGATACTATCTTGTGTTTGCTTTTCTTTGCACAGAAATACAAAGAAAAAATTCTTTGAAGAATTGGATTTTAGTTGGTGCTTAGCAAGAGTGAACTTTCTTTCATAGAAGAAAAAGACCTAATAAAAGTAATAGAGGAGAAATATGATGCTAGAACACTGGAATAAAATGTAATGTGTGACCTATATGATCCCATCATATCCTATCCCTGGTTCATTGGTTGAATGCTTATCCTGGCCTCACTGTGAAACTGTAATTTCTTAAGGTCAGGGGCCACATCTTTTACCTACTAGAGCACTACCTATAGTACTTGCAAGTTAGAATTCAATAAATATTGACTGCTCTTCTGGAGACTCAACATTTCCTTCTCCTTCCTTATTGCTTTTATTCCTGAGGAATGCGTTGCTTCACAGAAGACCAACACATAAAATCAGATACCTTCTCATTTATATTATTCTACTTACACTTTTTTCTAATTTCATGAGAACATACAAGAATATCTCAAGAAAATCATCACACTATGAAATATTGGGAAATTACCACATGAAACATTGAAGAGACTCATGATAATATTTGTAAAGTTCCCCCTCCCCCCAAAGAGGTAGCTGCCATACTCCAATAAAAAGATTAAGGCTCTTTAGAGAAGTGGTTAATTCCAGGGTTGACACTTGGAAAATATAACTCTGGAGTATACTTTATTGCTAAGAAGATACATAAAGAAAAATGAGAATATGTTGAAAGGGAAAGGCCATTTGGAACTTCAAAAGTTCCAAATGGCCACAGCTGGAACTATCAAGCAATGATATAAATTTTGACAGTATTGGATTTCAACTTAATAACAAATCATCTATGAATAACTGAATACAGCAATAAATGTGTTAAAAGGGCAACACTTGGTATTTTAATGGGTATTTCATTAAATTTGCAGCTTGCTTTGAATATATAGAGATTTTAACAATGCTGATTCTTCCAAGACATGAGCATAATATGTTCTTCTATCTGTTAATATCCTCTGCAATTTCTTTTCTCAGTGTTTTGTAGTTCTCTCTGTAGGGATTCTTCACATCTTTTGTTAAATATATTCCAAGGTAGTTCATTTTCTCTGATAATACTGTGAAGGGTATTGTGTCTTTGATTTCATTCTCAGCTTGACTGTGTTTGGCATAAATGAAGGCTACTGATGTGTGTACATTGATTTTATAACCTGAGACATAACCTTTATGTTATATTTTTCTCATAACCTTTATGTTATATTATTCTATTTACACTTCTTTCTAATTTCATGAGAACATACAAGAATATCTCAAGAAAATCATCCGACTATGAAATATTGGGAAATAATTCCAGGAGTCTTGCAGTTGATTCTTTGCTTTTTTTTTTTTTTTTTTTCCTCTAGGTATCAATCATAAAATCAGCAAAGAGTGATAATTTGACCTCTTTTATTCCCATTTGGTTAGCCTTGATATCATTCTCTTGATTAGGACTTCCAGAACTATGTTGAATAGTAGTGGTGACAGTGGACATCCTTGTGTAGTTCTAATTCTAAGCAGGAATGCTTTTAGTTTTTATCTATTTAACATGATTGGCCGTGAGTTTGTTGTAGATGGCTTCTATCAGTTTAAGGAATGTCCTATCTATGTCAATTTTCTTAAGTGTTCTTATCAAAAAAAGGACAATGAATTCTATCAAATGCTTTTTCTGTGTCTCTTGAGATCATATGTATTTATAGATTCGCATATGTTGAACCAGCTTTACATCCCTGGAATGAAGCCCATCTGATCATGATTAATTTTTTTGATATGCAGCTGAATTCTGTTTATTGAGATTTTATTGAGTATTTTTGCATCAATGTTTATTAATGATATTGGTCTATAGTTTTCTTTGTTTTGTTCTTTCCTGGTTTTGGTATCAAGGTGATATTTGTTTTGTAGCAGGAGTTGGCAAGGCTTTCTTTCTTCTCAATGTTTTGTAATAGATCCTAAAATATGGGTACAAGCTCTCCATTGAAGATTTGGAAGAATTCTGGTGAGAAACTATCTGGTTCAGGGCTTTTTTTTTGTTGAAAGATTTTTATTGTTTCAATTTCAGTGCCTGATATTGATCTGTTCAAGAGTTCCACTTCTTCCTGGTTGAGTCTAGGGAGGAAGTGTCATTCTATTTACTTGTCCATTTCCTTCACATTTTCTAATTTATGGGCATAAATATTTTTTGTAGTATTTGGTGATGATATTTTGTATTTTTGTGGTATCTATTGTTATTTCCCCTTTTTCATTTCTGATAGAGCTTCTTATAGACCTTACTTTTCTTTTTCTGGTTAATCTGGCCAAGGGTATGTTGACTTTATTTATTTTTTCAAAGAACCAACATTTTGTTTCTTTAACCTTCTGAATGGTTTTCTTGCTCTCGATTTCATTTAGTTCTATTCTGATTGGGTTATTTCTTTTCTTCTTCTAGGCTTCAAATGGGATAGCTCTTTCTTTTCTAATTCCTTGAGATAATTTCTTAGATTGTTGATTTATGCTCTTTCTCGTTTCTGAATATAGACATTTAATGAGATGCATTTTCCTATTAGGACTGTTTTTGTAGTATCCCACAGATTTTAATAGCTTGTGACCCCACTGTCATTTTGTTCTATGAATCTAATTATTTCCTTCTTTATCTCCTCCTTGACCCAGCTATTATTCAGCAAATAGGTTGTTTAGTTTCCATGACTTTGTGTGGGGATGAATGTTTCAATTGGAATTGAGTTCTACTTTAATTATTATAGTCTGTAAAGATAGAAAGTATAATTTCTACTCTTTCAAATTTGTGGAGACTTGATTTGTGACCTAGGATATGATCCGAATTGGAGATTAATCCATGACCTGATGGAGGAAATGTCATATTGGAGGGAAATGTTCTGTCTATGTCAGTTAAGTCCATTTATTCTTAAAGAAAAATTCCAATTAATACATGCAGAAAGGATGAGGAAATAGAAAAATCACCATTACAAATCCTAAGCAATGAAAGCTACAAGCAAGATCTAACAATGGATGCTCAAAATAGTGGGTCAAAGTTGAATCAGAAACAAGATATTTGCATAGACTCAAAGTAAAGGAGCTTTCTTAAATATTTACCTTTCTAATTACAAAGAGAAATAATTAGTATACAGAGAAGAACCTTGGCAGACACCACCATAGACAAATGATTAAGATTAATATCACCAGTAAAAAGACACATCATCATCATGAACTTCCAGATATAATGAACAAAGGTCATACCACCTCTGTAGTATTCTTCCAAATAAGGCATTATGGTACTTAGATATTGAGCTATTCATAAGAAAATATTACACATTCCAGAATTGTGGAACATTGTACAAAATAACAGAACAGTACTCGTTAAAAAGTATCAAGGTCATGAAAAACAAGGAAAGAATAAGGAACTATCTCAAACTGGAAGAGACTAAGAAGACACATCATAGGCTCTAAATACAACATGAAATTCTGAAGCAGATCCTGAACTAAAAGATATTAGTTTTTAAAAAAAAAACCTGATGAAATCTGAGCAAAATCTATAACTTAGGTCTTTTTGTTGTTTTTAAGGTGACTTTTGCTATGTCATTTTGCAATATAGTAATTTTTATGTATATTTGAATTTTGATTTTTAAGGATTTTATTGTAAATAGTAGAGCAAATCTATACAGTAGTAGTAATTAAGGAATTTCTTCATTAATTTTCTTTTGAGACAGGTTCTTGCTCTGTTGCTCCTAGCTACAGTGCAGTGGCGTGATCATAGCTCATAGCAACTTCCAACTCCTAGGTTCAAGCATTTTTCTGTTTCAGCTTCCCAAGTAGTTGGGGCTACAGGCATAAGCCATCATGCCTGGCTAGTTTTTCTGTCTTTTATAGAGACCGGGGTAGGGGTTCTTGATCTTGTTTAGGCTGGTTTCCAACTGTTGACCTCAATCATCTTCTACCTCAGCCTCCCAAAGAGGTAGGTTTACAGGTGTGAGCCACCATGCCCAGCCAAATTACTTTCTCACTTTAATTTCATGTTTTGAATAAAACTTTTTGTGGAAAATATTTTGTCTAGTCTTTTATTCAAGAGAATTATCACATAATTTCCTGGAGATAATTTTGCTTTGGGCAATATATGCAGCCAACAGAGTGTACCTTCTGAGCAACTTTTAAATGGTCATGCTTTCTGCATGCTTAGTCATGTTATGTCCAAAATGTTCTTTTATTTATTTTATAAACATAAAATCATCTCTTTAAACATCCATTCAGACATTCTGTTTTACTATGCTAAAGGTTGGTCAGAGTTGGAAAGTCTTTTGTCTACCTATGATTGCTGGGCAGGAAATATAATTTCTCCTCAGCATTCACAAGTTCATAATTGGGACAAACTACTGTGACAGAAAACTGATTAAAAAGAAAAAAGCAAGTGAGTTTATTAATGCACTCAGTATACATCACCTGGGAGAAACTTTAGTGACAGTAATTCAAAACAGTGGCTTAGAACTTTGGTTTATATGGCATCTTCAACAAAGAACAATACATTTTAGAGAAGTGACAAGACAGGGAAGTAGTTTCAGGCTTGTAGAAGTGAAAATCTGTGAAAAGGTAAATATATGGGAAGAAAATAATGGAGTAATGTGTGTTTGTATATTTCACTGGTGTCATCTTTTAGCTGAGAAGAGTTATCTGCTTTTTTGTCTTAACACAGAAAAGGTATCTTTCTCAAAAGAATTTTTATGGTTTGGTACAAGTAAAAAAAGTCTGTTCAAATAGCATTTTCTGCAACTGCTCTTTCTCAAGTGCCTTCAGTTTGAAATGTTGAGTGTGCCAAATCAGCATATTGAGGGGAGACATGTTCGGGTTTTCTCCAGTGTATACTTTTATCCAGCACCATTTAAATGCTACAAAATCCATACCTCACATTAAAATACTGAGTACAGGGTAATGTAAAGAATCTAAATATTATAATAATTATAGCTATTTTATAATCTATAGATTTGGAAAATCTCAAAGAAGGATAATGGGGAAACATCCAAAATAGCAAAATAGAAATCTCTCTTTTACACACACATACACACACACACACAAGAGATCTTGCACACTGCGTGATGTTAAAAATTCATTACTGGATTCTTTCAAGGATAATGTCAAGTTTTTATTTCAAAATATTAAGGGAGTACAAGTGCTTTTGTTACATGGGTGAATTACATAATGCTAACATCTGGGCTTTTGCTGTGCTCATTGACAGAGTAGTATAAGACAAGCATGCTTTTATCACTGACCTCTCTCCCATCTTTTTCAGTTTCTAATGTTGTTTACATCACTATATGACTCGTATACCTATTGTTTAGCTTCCACTTGTTAGGGCCTTCTATTCTAGAGTCCTACGTAAGGCCAGTGTTTCTTTGATGATTTTCTACTACAACAACCTATCCAGTTCTGCCAATGAAATGTTGACATCCTGTCTAAAATGATTCTGCTATTTATTTCTTTGCTTAGATCTAGTAGAGTTTGTTCTATGAATCTAAAAACTTCTGTGTTAGGTGAATACAGGTTTGGAAATGTTATATCTTCTTACATCATTGCTCCTTTTATCATTTTGTAATGTATGTCTTTGTCTAATGTTATTATTATTTATTTAAATTTGATCTGATATGAGAATAGCTATTCCTGCTTGCTTATCGTATCCATTCACATAGAAGACTTCTTTCCATTCCTTTCCCTTCAATTTATGAGTCCTTGCACGTTAGATGAGTTTCTTGGAAACAGTATATGCCTGGTTTACTTTTCAGTGGAATATCAAGGCTGTTTATGTCCAATGCTAGCACTGACATATGGCCATTATGTTGAATGACAACTCGTTTTATTGTCTTCTTATGCTACTGTTTTATAAGAGCTTTGAGCCTCAAATATTTTTACCCTGGTGAGTATCTCTTGTACTGTTCCATGTATATAGCACTTTCAAAGATTTCCTGTAGGGCAGGTCTAGTGGTGACAAATTCTCTATTTCTTTATCTGAGAAAGACTTTATTTCCCCTTATTTCTCCTTCATTTATGAAACTTAGTTTTGCAGGATACAAAACTCTTTGCTGAAGGTTATTCTGTTTAAGACTAAAATCGGAACCTCAATCTTCTGGCTTGTAAAGTCTCTACTCAGAGGCCTGCCATTAGTCTGGTGGATTTCCTTTTTTTTTAAAGTTAAGTGTTGCTTTCATCTTTCAGCTCTTCTGATTTTCTCCTTTCATTTTGACTTTGGCCAGCCTGATTAAGATGCATTTTCATGATGCCCTGTTTGCTGTGAATCTTCTTGGTGTCTGATGACTATCTGGAATCAGGATAATCTAAAACTCTAGTGATACCAGGAAGTTCTCTTCAATTATTCCTTCAAATAGTAATAATTCAGGGTGGTGCCTGTGGCTCAAAGGAGTAGGGCACCAGCCCCATATGCCAGAGGTGGTGGGTTCAAACCCAGCCCTGGCCAAAAACTGAAAAAAAGAAAAAAAAAAAAAAAAAAAGGAATAATTCAATACTTTTCCTTTTCTTCTCCCTCAGGATACCTATAATTCTTATAGTAGTTTATATAACATAGTCCTATATTTTTCTGAAAGATTTTTTTTATTACTCTTTATTATTTTATCTATGTTTTTGACTGACTAGGTTAACATGAAAGCCTTGTCTTTAAGTTCTGAAATACTTTTTTTCTTGGTTTAGCCTATTGTTAAAACTTCCTGCTGTATTTTGAACTTCTTAAATGACTCTTTTATCTGTTTAAGTTCTATTATATCTTTTTTTTATGTTATCTAGCTCTTTAGAGAATTTTTCATCCACGTCCTGAATTATTTTTTGGTCTCTTTGTGTTGGTTTTTCACATTTTCCTCAATATCATTTACTTATTTCTCATCCATATTTGAAATTCCATACCTGGTATTTTGACAATTTATTTTAGGTTGGGGTCCATGGTTGGTGACCTATTAGGATCATTTGGGGGCATCAAAACATATTGGTTTTTCACGTTGCCAGAGTTCTTATGCTGGTTCCTTCTCATGTTTTCTCTCATCTCAAGGTAGATAAGTTTGTGGTCTATCAGTTCTCTTCTGCTGGGAACTTTTCTACTTAGTGAAAAGAAGGAGCTATCCATGGGTGGTACACTTGTGGTCCTGCTCCAGAGGATTGACCCAGCAGGAGAGGAGCAGATACATTGATAGCCTGTAATTCACCTGCTCTGTGTTGTCCTGTTTCCCTGTGCTTGTCACAGTCTGAGCCAATGCTTATAGATATTCATTTGGCATGGTGGATTGGGCCCCAGACAGCTGTTGGAAGCTTAGACAGGGGCCTAGGTGAGTGAGTCCCTCTCCACAGACATGTGTGACATGGGAGTTTGCTCTGCCTGGATCTCTCTTTGGTGGTGGCAGTGGCAGCTGGGTTAGGTTATTCAGACAGTGACCACAGGTGTTAGGTCTGTAGGCATTGGCTCCACTAGTTCCAGGGACAGTGTTGGCATGTGGCAAGGGAGTGATGGGGGTAGTGTCATGGGGGGTAGTGTGTGTGATGGGGGTAGTGTCATGGTGTCTGAGTGGTGAGCAGTGTTGGTAGGGTCACCTAGATGTGTGGTTGTGTGGCAAGGGTGTGGCTGACAAGCCATGTACTGTCAACAGGGGACATGGCAAACAGGGTATGCTGGACTACAACTAGGGGCTTGGTAAGTTGCAGACCATGGGGTGGAATCTGGGCAGGTCACAGACCTGCAGCAAGTGAATGGGCAACTCACTGGACCATAACTGGTAGCTGGGAAGTCTGAATCTGGTGGGTTAGGGAAATATATGGTGCATCATTGGCCAGTGTTAGTGGCTGGGGCTCTCCCTCCACCTGGGTCTGACTGCAACAACTGCTCTGGTTCTACTCAGGTGGCAGTGGTGGTGTTACCAAGATGGTGGTGCTGTGGTTGGGGGTTCTGAGTAGCTGCTCTGCTCAGATCCTGTGATGGCTGGGTGGGGGGCATGTTTAGAACCCATGAGACACCTGTCTTTCCCACCCTCCCCAGCTCAGCAGAGGAAATAGGGAGGCAGCTACAGGGGAACCAATCCCTGTGTAGACCGAGTGCTCTGGGATGGGAGCTCAGAATGGCATCAATTGCAGCAATCCAGGATGAGAAGCCAGAGGATCCCCACTGTGCCTTCTTTCTGACATGATACTGGTGCTGTCTCCAAGCAGCTCCCTGATCAGTCTGGAGCCTTGCTGTGGCTCAGTGGGGGAGGATTAATGCTCAAGTTTCAGTGCCTAGAGGAACAGGTAGTGTGGAACCCTAGGGTTCTCTTCTCTGACCCTTCCCCACGTGTGGGCACTTTTTCCAGTTACCTTCCGATTTTGCTAAGTGTTTTCACCTATCTCTCTCTCCTTCAGTCTGAGATTTTAGGTTGGGGTCCAATGGATGGTGACCTCTTGTGTCTCCAGTCCCTTCTCTGATGATTCACAATGTTCTCTGCAAGATGGCCCATCCATGGTGAATGCCCACCTGCTACTTGCTGTCTTCACCTTGAGAGCAATGTGTGTGGGCTACTACTAGTCTGCTATCTCTCTCCTTAGATAATGTTTTTAAAATGAAATAAAATCATGACTTTAATAAAACTATATAATGAATACATGTTTAAGTTTTTATTTAACATATCAGTTGATGACAAGGCCAATCTATATTAAAACCAATTCAAAAGGAAATCCGAATATCTCATGTATATATATGTAAGCAATATATTCATACTATAAGAAGTCAGGACAGTCTATAATGCCAGTATACATTTATAAATATATATATAAAACCAATAAATATTTACAAGGCAAATATCATTTACTTTTTTATGGATAAGAAATTATTTGCATTACCAACAGTTTTCAGTAAAGAATTAAAAAAATATCTCAAAGACAATGAAAAGTACAAATACTCCAGGTTATGCTAGATGTGACACCATTAAACTTTAAGGTAAGTTTCAACATCATTTATAATTTTTTCTAATACAACATCATTCATAATTTTCCCTGAGTAGCCCAATGATTCATTCATTTTATTTCATAAAAAAAAAATTAGTAAGCTTTTCCTACATATCAAGCACTATGCTGACCTGAGTTCTTACTGCTATAAACTGCGAAAGGTCTGAGTTTTACTGTACTGGAAAGCTAACAAGTTAGCCTCCCAGTTTCATATATATATATATATATATATATATATATATATATATATATACTGAAGAACACCAGATCCCAAAACACCGTAAATTTATTACAATGTACAGCAACACCAAGTATAACACCTTAGTCATATTTCCCAATGCTGGTATCCTCACAGGGTATGTATGGGATGCAAGCAGGTGTTTACATGTCTATGCAATGTGTTTATTGCACAGGGGAAAGGACCCTAAAATTAAGAGATTCTTAGCTCCTATAGATCTCTGGCACACATGGCACCCTTTTCTTTAGACGGCGAGGTTACTCATTAAACAAATTTCTGAGGGGAGAGAGAAAGCATCTTTGTGGAAAGATGATTTCTAGCATCCAAGGATCATTGTTATGTAAACATACTAAAGAGTGACCTTGGCTCAGAAGGCCTAGAATATGCAGGAATATCTCACAAATACAGAATTATCTCACAACATAAACTTCTGGAAAGTCAGATCTTCAATTTTAACAAATTATATTTTAATAATTACAACATGATATACTTGGAATATTCATTTGTGCTAAGACTGTGGGATCAAAGAAGAAAGTAAATAACGAATTCTGTTAGTGGAAGTCAGAGAATATTCCTAGGATGTCAGTATATTAGGGCTGAAATGAAAATAATGGTTAAGAGATGTCTAAGCTGGCCAATATGGAAAGCATTTCAAGGAGAAGAAACAATATGCTCATTGGAAAGGAATTTGAAAAGATCATGGGATTTGGGTAAATGAGAAGCAGTTTAATCTTCTTCAGTTGTACAGTATCAGGAGACAGAAAGTTGTGTGAAGAGCATTGTATAATATGAAAATTACTTGGATCTTATTCATTTTTAATCACTGTGTAAATGTTGAAAAATGTTGGTCAGGAAGAAAAGAAATATATTTTCAGATTACAAAGTGTTCTCCAGCCAAAAACTATTGAGCCTAGAGGAAGTCAGGCTAGAAGAAAAGAAACCAGGTAATAATTCATCTTTTAATCCATGAAACTAAAAATCTATAATAAATTGACACTTCAATTGATTTGATATTGTTATTTACCTATTACATTTAGGGAAATATCAAATACTTATTAGCTATAATCCTGATTTTCATGGGACCAAAATTCTCGCATTCATGTTGTAGATGATAGTAGGTTCTAGAATTAGAACTTGAGGCCCATATATCTGGGAAAATAAATTACCGTATATACTCGAGTATAAGCCGAGTTTTTTCCAGCACAAATTTTGTGCCGAGTTTGGGTTTTTCGGCACAAATTGTGTGCCGAAAAAACTCGGCTTATACTCGAGTATATACGGTATGTGTGTAATGTGTCCCATATTTTGGTATAAATAAATTAGCATAGTGAATGCAAGATTTTTGTTATCTAACATAAATCTGATCCTATTTGCCCCACTGTGAGAAAATATAAAGAATAAAATGAGAGTTTTACAATATAACATGAAAAAACGTGGTTCCATTTACAATTCTACTTCACCATCATATTAAAAGCTTTTCTTTTCAGTACACATTTTAACTAAAACTATTAAAATAGGTACTCACATTTGTGAGTATAGGAAGATTCCCTAGGGAATAATAACTTGGACTGATGGCTTTATGTTTTCCATCGTAGATGGCAATGCTAACCTGAGTTAGCAAAAGCCCAAGTGAAAAATCCAGGATATGTTGGACAGAGAGAGAAAATTGCATCTTTTAACTTATTTTAACTCACTAGACTTTGAAGATAATTTAAAAAGTTTTGCCAAAGGTATTCATCATTTATTAAGTACTAAGATTTTTATTAGATGTAGGGAGTATATATGTATATAGGATGTCCATTAAATTGCACACTAACCCTAAAGGCATATCTCTGCTTTTCATCACATATACAATGGCAAAAACCTATAAACACCTTTAATAATTCAGAGGAGAGATGGATGGTTTCCTGCTTGTTTGGGCAAAAAATGTATAGACAACAAAAGCCTATGTTGCTGAGAGTAAAGAAATCTCTCAGGGGATCAACATAGTAGCATTAAAATTGCAATGGACCCTCAAAACACCCAACTCTGCTGCTCATACTAAGCCTCTTAGTGCATATGTGGCCTTGATGCAAGTCCTCTTTACCTAGGGTTGAACACAGACTTCATGTCCTTGACCCTAAGAAGCTCATAAACCAGCTTGATGCCCTTCCCAATGAAGAGTGGAATGCCTGAAACAAGAGCACATTCTTACTCAAGGGCAGTTTTAAAATTAACTTCTGTCCACAGGCCCCTGCTGGCAAATGGTTGTGACATATTTTAGATATACATTCCATCTCTCCATACCCCTGTGCCTGCAAGGAAGGAAAAGCTGCATATAAACCCCTTAGACAGATAGCTGAAATGGGTCCCTGGCTCATTTGGGACCCACCCATTGACTGTGCTGGAGGCTTTGACTTTCTTCTCCTTTTATCTCTCAATAAAATCTATTATTTTCCTTACTCATAATGGTCTGTGGATTCATTCATCAAATTTCCGAGATCAAGGATCTGACAGAGAGATTCCAGTAACAGCATCACCAGTATTGACATCTGAACAAGATTCAAACCTTTTTTCTCCTTCTCTGAAAACATATTCCAAACACAACTTGAAAAGTACTGAAAGAAATTATCAGCCTCCTCTGTTGTAGCTTTCAGGCAATATATTATACATATATAATTTATGCCTTTTTTCTCAGGAGCATTTTCAGAAGCTAGGTTTTCCCTACAATAAAATTCTACCACCCCAAGACTATCTTATTAAATATTTGTGCCACAGGGATTGAGATATGGCTACATGTTCACTATAAAAGAAGAAGTAATTGCTCTGATAATCATGACACTAAGAAACAACTGGGAGAAATGTAGCTTCAGGGATAATATTCAGTAGCTAATTGTTCAGCTCTCCAGTTCACACATTGCTCATAGACATTGAGTCTAGTTATGGGGTAAATCAAAGTGGATAAAACTCTGCTGGAATTTTGATACCAGCAGTGTTTTTCTTTAGTGTTGCTTCCAGAAAGAAACATTAAAAATGATGCAAAACCTACAAAATGGCAAGGGAAAAGTAAAATACAAAAATGGAAACTACACACAACAAAAATCATTTGAGAGCACCTCCCACTTTCAATATTTTAGCTGTACTTTTCACTTGTTAATTATAACTGACCTTAAAATCCAAAGCCTAAGAAGAGAAATAGTATAAAACCTCATCTTCTTTTGAGAATCAATGACTTAAATATAATAAAAATATTTTTTTCTTATCTCTTTCATTTTATATTGTTTTTCTAAAAATAGATTTTCCATGCAATTAATGATTATATGTTAGATTCAAGGTAAAGCATTTTCATTTTTTCTGATGAGATAGATGCTCAAGTTTTGGCCATAAATACCAAATTCTTATTACTAAACACCAAGATGTTTGAGTGCTATAAAACTGATAGCAGTGTAGGGGTGAGGGGAAACTTCCCCTTTCCCCCAAATATTCACTGAAAGATCCACTCAAAATTAAAGTAGATTAATAACAGAATGTACATGGAGAGAATCACAGACTGATTATTCAGTATCCCAATGGGATTCAGATATTTTTATGTATGCCTTTTAAAGGGGATGAGGAATAATAAGAGTGTAGGTAATTCTGTTTAGAAGCAATCAACAGTTCCTAGGGAGAATGAACGAATGGGAAAAACAGATTGACTTGTAAATTAACCTGAGAGACAGGTAGTATGTTTCAAATGATTTGGGCCAAGTCTGGCTGCAATTTTGTTCTCTTTCTTGTAACATTTGAGATGATAAGAAGTGGAAGAGAAGTCTATTGTTCTTTTGATCTGTCAGTTCAGTTTACATAGACAGAGGGAAAGCCCCTTCCGATGATATTTTATCTTAAAGGGCCTATAGTTCAAAATACCCTTTATACCAAGGAGTCATATTTTGGAGTGAAATTTCCTGAGGTACTTCTGTAAAAACAAAGCCCAGACTATGCAGACAGTTAATGTATGCTTCTGGGAACATTTAGAAGCCATGATGTTTGACCATAAACATATCACTTGAAAAACAACCATTTTTCATGGAAGAAACCTAAACATAAAATTATTCTTTTAGGTTTTGACTAACCTAAATCACAAAAACATAACATGATATTATTAAAGACAATTCAGCCAAGAATGTATTATAATGAATTCACTGTTGATGACCTAGAAATGACAAAATTTTACTTTGTCAAGGTTTATATGTTTATAATCAGCAGAACCATTTAGGCTGTTTAATTCAGGCTTGTTTCTAAATTATCCAAAAACTTGAGAAAAAAATCAGAGAATAAGATCTGTATTGTGTATTTCATGCATAAAATTTCAAATAGAAGAACTTTGTATCATTGTGAAGAAATATACAATTTAACTGCTTTTTTTCTTTTTTTCCTCTCTAAGGAATCCGAATTATATTGTTAAGGATCATAGGTGTCATTTGTTAAATCACACAACTAATTTTTTTTTTTTTTTTGCTAGATACAAGGGTAGACAGGATAATTAGCACACATTTCTGAGGAAGATTAACAAAAATCAAGAAAAATATGTTTGAAATGAAGCCAGTATTGATTTCCAGCTTTGATATTATACTATAGTTATGTAAGATGTTAAGAGAAACTGGGTGAAAGATGGACCAGATCTCTCTGTACTTTTTTTTGTTTGTTTTTTTGCTTTGCAACTTATGTTAAGTCTATATTTTTAAACAAAAGGTAAAATAAATAGATATTTAAAAATTACAGAACATAGTAAGAATGTTGTCAGGTATAAATGAGTTGCTGACATGGGATAATAAGAGTTTAGAAGGAGTGTTTAGGATGATACTTAAAGTGAGACAGGATGGACAAAAAGAAGCAAGCAAAGAAATGACTAAGTACATTGTCTTGTGCCTGTAATTTCAGGACTTTTTTTTTTTTTAATTTCAGAATATTAGGAGATATACATGTTTGGTTTACATATTTTGTTTTTGTATGGATTGGGTCAAAGTTATAAGTGTGCCCTTCATCCTGGTAGTGTGCAATGTACCAAATAGGTGTGAATTTACTCCTCCACCTCCTTCCCCTGTTTGATTTTCATTGCAATTTACTCCCATTTGTACACTTAAAGTGTTGATTAGTTCCAATTTGATATTGAATACATATATTTGTTTCTCCATTCTTATGAAGTTTCAGTTGGAAGAATGGCTTCAGTTTCATCCAGGTTATCACAAAAGATACCAATGGGCTTCATCACAGAAATGCAAGGATGGTTCAACCTATGCAAATCTATATATATAACCTACCACACAAATAGATACAAATACAAAGACTATGTGATCCTTAAAATAGATGCAGATAAAGCATTTGACAAAATTTAGTCAAATTTGGCCTCAAAATTATAAAGGCCATATTATGACACATCCATAGTCAACATCCTATTGAATGGGGGAAAAATTGAAAGCATTTCTGCTTAGAACTGGAACTAGACAAGGTTGCCCACTGTCTCCATTTCTGTTCAACCTAGTGCCAGCAGTCCTAGCCAGAGCAATCAGCCAAGAAAAGGAAATCAGGTATATCCAAAAGGGGAAAAAAGAGGTCAAATTATTGCTCTTATTTGATGATATAATCTTATATCTAGAAAACCCCAAAGATTCAAATAAGAGACTCCTGGAATTGATAAGTAAATTCAGCAAAATCTCATGCTACAAAATGAATGTTCATAAATCAATAGCTTTCAGATATGCCAAGAACTTTCAAAGTGAGAATTAAATAAAAGATGTAATACCTTTCTAAAGTGAAACAATTCTATAGGGAAAACTATGAAACACTAAGGACAGAAAGTACAGAGGATTTAAACAGACAGAAAAACATATAATGTTCATGGATCAGCAAAATCAACACTGTTAAAATGGCTATACTACTCAAAGTAATTTATATATTCAATACAATCCCCATTAAAGTATAAAGATCATTTTTTTTGCAGATCCAGAAAAAATAGTTCTGTGCTTCATATGGAACCAGAAAAGACCTCCAGTAGCCAAAACAATCTTCCATAATAAGAACAAAATGGGAGGCATGACCTTATCAGATTTCAAACGATATTACAAGGATGTAGTAATGAAAATGTCATGATACTTGCAAAAAAAAAAAAAAAACAGAGACATACTCCTATAGATCATAATGGAGAACACAGAGATGAAATAATCTTCATATTCCCACCTGATTTTTGATAAAGTTGATAAAAACATACACTGGGGAAAAAATCCTTAGATAGCACATGTAAAAGACTGAAACAGGATCCACACCTCTTACCACTCACAAAAAATTAGTTCATGATGGATAAAAGACATAAACCTAAGACATAAAACTAATAATTCTAGAAGAAAATGTTAAAAACAACTCTTATAGATATTGGCCTTGGGAAATATTTTATGAAGACCTCAAAAGCAATCATGGCAACAACAAAAATAAACAATGAGCACCTGATTTAATTAAGAAGTTGCTGCACAGTCAGGGACATAATCAATTAAATAAGTTGCCCTCTGACTGGGGGATAATATTTGGATGGTATACACCTGATAAAAGGCTGACAATCAGAATCTACTAGGAACTCAAAAAGAAAAATATCAAACAATCCTATTAAAATTGGGGGAAAAAATGAGCAGAAACTTCTCAAAGGAGGATAGCGATGGCCAGCAAACACTCAAAAACATGCTCAATATCTCTGATCATTAGGGAAATGCAAATCAAAATCACAATGAGATACCACCTAACTCCAGTGAGAATGGCTTTTATTTAAAAATCCCCAAATGACACGTGCCAGTGTCATTGCATAGAGCAAAGAACACGTATACACTGTTGCTGAAACTGCAGACTATTACAACTTATATACAAAGTTGTATGGCAATCCCTTAGAGAACTTAAAGTAGATTTACCAATCCTACTGTTGGGTATATACCCAAAAGGGAAAACAAAAAAGTCATTTTATTAAAAAGACACCTGCGCTCAAATGTTAATAGCAGCACAATTCACAAGCACAAAGATGTGGAAACAACCCAGGTGCCCATCAGTACGTGGATAGAGATTAATAATATGTGGCATATACATACCATGGAGTCCTACTCAGCCATAATTAAACTGTATCTAATATTTCATATGTGTTCTACAATATTCCATAAAAAAATCATACTGTAAGGAGTTATTTAACAGCGAGTTGAGGAAGTAAAATTAGAAGTCTGAGGCAATGATGACACCATCAAAATCAGAGACGTCTGGGAAGTGAGACTACTTAATAAAGAAAAAAGAAAGAAAGAAAAGAAAAGAGAAACTGCATCAAGGCCTCAAGAATATTGTTTAGAAAAATGCTGTAGTTTTGCTTAGAAAGAAGCTCTTGGAGTATTAAATAAATCCTTTAACAATTGTTTGATGGCATATATACAAGAAGACTTAATTCAATAAAAATGAAAGCAAAGTAATTTTCTTCTCATTTACTTGATAAGCTAACAAAATAAGATAGTAATTGAGCATTCCTATTGTTGCAATTGAGACAATTATGGTTAGGGGAGATCAAAGGATTACTCTTTTTCTTAATTTTTTATTAGAATAATATGAATATAAATGAGTACATATATGAATTATAACTTTATTCTGATGTTTTATTATGGTTTCTACTGCAATTATTTCTTTGTTTTTCCAATTTGTTCATTATTATATGTCTTTTACACTGGAGGCTTTCCTCAAAATATCAACTTTTCCTTGAATTTTCATTCATTCTTTAAAAATTAAGGCACTAAGGAAATTATTGGAAGCTTTCTGTGCAGAGATTAGCACTGAGAAGTTTGAGGTAATGTTGGCTTTGGGGGCAAATAACTTATTATTTCATTGGGGAATCTGTGAATGTGATCGTACTTTATCTCACAATTGTAAATTAATATAAATTAATCTACTTTTCTACTGAGAGCAAGGATGTTGATAATTTGGGAGCTAACATGGAGAAGTGGATGAAGGTTTGTTAGGCTTGTTAGATGATTCCTTTGTTGATTATGTGGTTGTCCTCATCATATTCTATTGTTGATATCCCTAAGCATAGAGCATCTCTTGTTCAGTTATTGCAGAACATAAATGTTCAGGTTCTCTTACATCTTGCCTAATATCCACATGTTTTACTGTTCCTTATTCCAAATTTAATCCAGTATTCTACTGTTTTGTTTTTTTTGTTTTTTTCTCTCATCAAAGTATTGATGGCCTTTGATTCTTTGAATAGGGTGAATGAACTGGTTTCTTATTTTTTCCTAAGGCAAGCACTTAGATTATATTTTTTCTTAGTCTTTCAATTCAGTTTTTATTTATCCATCTATTTTCCATCATCCAATAGTACTGGATTTTGTATTTTTCTCTCACTCTCTTTTCCTTAGTTTATCGAATTTCAAGTTAATGGGCTTTAAAAGATGTTAGAGGTAAAGACAAGTATTCTACTTTCCAACCTAACCAAAAATACCAAGTTATATTTTATTTCTTAGCCTTTGGATCTCCCCAATAGTCATATTCTTCAGTAACTTTCTCAAATTCACTAAACTAGAATCTTTTTCTATCTCTTAACTTTTGCTTATTTTACTTCTCTAACCTTTAACCAGAAGGGTTTTTGCCTTTGGATGGCCTTTCTTCTCATATATCAATATTTTGTCCACATTTCAAAGCTAAACCAAATCTCACACTTTGTAAAGTCACTCATCTGCAATTTTGGATTAATTTCTGGTTTTTCTGTGTTAGCCTCCAATTTTGCCTGTTATAAAATTGGTATTATTATGCCTTAATTTAGGTTTTATTTTCCCTTTAGATCTGTTCTCCTTGAAAAATGAAGACTTCCTCATCTCAATCGGCTATAACATAATGTCTATAAAACAGTTACTTCAATGCACATTTGTTTAATTAAAAATAATTGAATTTTCAGTATTTTTTCTGATTCTTAATTTTTTACTTCCTTCTAGGGGTCCAAAGCTCAAACACTTTTATCCAATAGTAAAACTCAAAAACACAACTCCATTTCTGCTTTTAATAAACTGAAAAAACAAGTATTTATTGAGCCTTACTATTAAATGAAATTAAACTAACATTTTGTGAATGCCTCCCTTGTGCTTGGAGCTCTTTTTTGAGTTGAGAAAACCACACAATTAGTGTTGGGTTTTAGAATTGACTCTCTTTAATTGACAGTGTAGTAGGGGAAACAAGATGCAAACATATGAAGCAACTTATAATTCAAGGCATTATAAAATAAAGAGTTAGATTATGGATTTTTGGAGGGCCCAGATAAATGGAGAAAATCATATAGGTATAACCCTTCTTGAAAAATTGGTAGGAACCAAATAAAATGGAAGAAAAGGGAGGAAAATTCAAAATTAAAGACCAGAATATTTGAAATCCCGGAGGAACTCTGAGATATCTTTGGGAGATTGCTCTGACTATAATGACAGGTCAGTTTGAGAGAGTTATAGAGTAATAGGAATCAGCTAAGGATATTTACACTATTAATATTTTGAAAACAGAGGCATTCATAAAAAAGGAAATAAGGAACTACCAATTAGAAGAATCTGATGATGAAATTGATACTTTAGAAAATTTATGTCCTGCCTCCTCGGGAATATCTATGACAGGAAGATAGTAACCGGAAACCAGAATTTGCCCAAGAGTTTTAGACCATAGAATCAGAATCCTGGAAAGACAATATTGGTGGGATAATCAGGAGCAGGAATGAATGATAGGTCTATTAGACAATATTCAGTCTACCTTGGCTGTTTTCCATTGCTCATTCCAACTACTGTTTTCTGTTAAGCAGCCATATTCTCTAGTTGTTCGCTGAAAGTTCTGATAAAGGGTTCAAGGTCAGCTTACAGTTGTCCTGAAGGAATATAACTCTCATGTGATAAAGGCCTGAGGTGGACACTAATTCTAGATGAAAGAAAAGATGTCCTCTCAGATGTGAACACAATTCCAATGATAGACAAAGAGAGAAGATGGAATAATTACTCTCTTGTATTATTGCCTTTTCTTTTATCTAATATATTTGATTTCCAAATTAAGTAGCATTATCTTTATGTAAAATTTCATCATATTTAGGATATTAGGAATTCAAAACCACTGATTCTAATCTTCAGATGCCTTATTAATGGGGACAATTATTTTTTATTTTTTAGAATTCATTCAGGATACAAAGAATTAAGTTACACTAATTTCATTTGTTAGATAAAGTCCCTCTTATAATTGTGTCCCACCCCCAAGAGGTGTGCCATATACTATGGCCTTCCGACCTCCTCCCTTCTCCCCACTCCCTCATTCCCCTACCCACCCCTTATATTAGCTCATTTACTGCCTTCAGATTAGAATTCAGTACATGGGATTCATGCTTCTCCATTCTTGTGATGCTTTCTTTACAAGAAGAATGTGTTCCATCTCCATCTAGGTTAATACAAAAGATGTAAAGTCTCTATCTTTTTAATGGCTGAATAGTATTTTTTGGTATACATATACCACAGCTTATTAATACATTCCTGGGTTGGTGGGCATTTAGGTTGTTTCTATAGTTTGGTGATTGTAAATTGAGCTGCGATATATAGTCTAGTGTGCAAATGTCCTTATGATAAGCGGATTTATTTTTTCTTCAGGGTAGCTGCCTAGTAATGGGATTGCAGGATCAAATGGGAGGTCTAATCTGCATTCTTTGAGAATTCAGAATGATTTTTTTTTTTTCCTTAACAGATAATGCCTTATGAACAGGAGATTATATAGCGCATGTAAAGCATCCAGGTAGGTTCTACATAAAGAGTCTCTCATGTGATTGTTGCTTCCTGCAATTCTAGCAGATCAGATGCTTTTCTTGTCTTAAGACTTTACCTTTTGTTTCAATGAAAATCGTCTGAAGCTTTGATATATTTCAATCCGATTTTTATTCTGACTCTCTAAAGGCAGTTCTTTATGATGTACAGATTGTGATAGAATGGTGCTGAAAGAAAAAATGTCTGAGGGTTTGAGAATTGGTAAAGTCACTATGAAGTAAGACAATCATTGCATAAGGTAGAATGACAGAAATATTTTTGCCAAAGGCCAACTTTCTTCAAATTAAAATTCCATACTAGTCCAGACAGAACTGAATTACAAACCCAGACATTTTCCCAGAACAATGGCAGTATTCTTATACACTCATCATAAAACTGAAGGTGCACAATTTATGTTCTATTTATTTCCTTTCCTGTCACCCAAACCTCAATTCAATAATTGTCATGTAATCCTTCCACGGTAGGCTAAATACCTACTGATGACATTCTCCCTCTCAGAGATTAGTGGTGCAGGATGACCACTATTTTAAAATAAGATATTGTACGTACACAGCTATGATTTAACAATAAAAAAAAATAATTAAAAAAAACCGATATTGTGCCAATGCCAAAGTTCAGGCAGATCTTTACATCTAAATCTATTTCAGAGAATATTTTTGACATTTGAAATATACTGTATCCTGAGATGACTGTTTAAATGATTACCACCACCAATCTCTACCTTTATCTCAATTCCCTTTGTCTCCATTGGTGAAAGACTCAGACTGTGGAAATAAGGATTATTGGGTTGGAGGTCATAACTAAGTGAACCCCTATTAAATCTTTGGTTTGGAATTACATTTCTTTAAATATTGCTTTAGGGAAAAACCAATGAGCACAAATAAAAAAAAATGCTCAAGTACAAGAAAAATAGACTTCGAAATAAAGTGTTTAAAGTATACCACTCATAAAGAAAAACATCCAAAAGGCATATATTTCTGCTTCTAGGGACTGAAAAAGATGAGCTATAAAGTGTAATTGTTTCATATTAACAATTTCTGTCTTTTCACATTCATAAATGCTTTTGCTAATGTAAAAGTTAAGATCTTAATATGATTAGACATTTGTTAGAATGAACTGGAAAATGTTATATAAGGAAATAATAACACAAGAGTGCAAGAAATGCACTTTAGAAAAGGCAGCAAGAGTTATATATTCCAACAGTGCTGGATCTCAGGATCTTTAATTTGCATATGAATAATTAATATGCATACCCCAGTAATGCCAGCTTTCCTGCACTACATTCAAGCATGAATTATGGAGAAACATTCAAAAAATGCCTTTAATAGTCAAGGGAATTACTACCCTTTAAGGTATGTAGAAAATAAAAATCATTTGTTTGAAAAATGAAATAAAAGCAGAGGATCTTATTAAAAACATTAAAGAAAGGGGATGGCGTCTGTGGCTCAAAGGAATAGGGTGCCAGCCCCATATGCTGGAGGTGGCAGGTTCAAACCCAGCCCTGGCCAAAAACTGCCAAAAAAAAAAAAATTAAAGAAAGGAAAGTTTCTTGATCAACTATCTTGTTTTTTTAATATATGCTTTATTTTTTAAGAATTATACTAGACTTCAGAAATATGAAAGTGCATGAGTCCCTGAAAAAAGATCATGGTGAAATCATGCAAGTTATCAAAACTGCAAAACAAGTAATAAGTAGTGAAGGGCAAACCCTGTGAGGTACTCAGCTCTATACAGGAGACATATGAAGGAAGGAGTTAAGTAAATACTTTAAGGGAGAAGAACATACATTTTTTTTTTTTTTAAGTTGTATGTCAAAGGGTAGAAAAAGAATGGCTCAATATGCATTTGGAAGATTTGTTGGTTAAGAGGATTTATGGAGGTGACACTTATGGTTACAAAAATGTCAACAACATATCACAATTGCTAAGACTACTTCCATGGCTAGGCTGACACATGATAATGGTTTTCACCTTCTGTTGGCAAGAGTTATGCCTGGTAATCAAGTTGGCCTAGAACTAGAAAAAGACGCCCAGGATTGCTAACTGAGGTTGAAAGACATCAACTCTTCATTAGAATAGTTTCTTGAGACCAATATCAATGGCCATTATGAATTGCCTATTTCTCTGATAATTTGAAAAGATGACTTTTGAAATTATTTCAGTTTTGTTATTTTGTATTTTTATATTCCAGTGGGTGGGGTTTGAGAAAACACAACCATGCTGATCTTTAAGAAAATACAGGGGCGTAGTCAATTATACAACAATATATACTCTTGAGGGACCAAAAAAGAACTAATCATCTCAAACTGAAAGGAATTTAGAATAATTTAGGCAGAATACCTTAGGGCATAATTTGGGGAACTCTAAAGTCAGGCTACATGGATTAAATTTTGAAACCACAACTTAGTAAATGTATAACTTTAAGCAAGTTGTACAAACTTTATTTACCTAGGTTTTTTCATCTATACAATGGGAATAAAATATTAACTGTCTTCAAAGTGCTATTGTAGGAATTAAATGAATAAATTACTCTTAGCACATAATAACAGCTCTACAAATGTTAGCTAAAGTTATTACTTTATAAATATTTAGAGCTTGAGCTCTATAGACAAACTACTATCTTGATTTCACTTACTGACCTTGATAAATTTCTAACTCTCAGTTGCTACTAGGGTAGTACCTACTACACTAACGGTTGCTATGTCGAATTTTTAACAAAATGCTCAGTTCTCAATGTTCTGGCAGTTGAAAACACCATTACTGTTATTCATGATATTTTATAAGATTTTCAATAACTATCATAAAATCCCATGCTTTAACCCAGGGACATAACAGCTATGAGATGCTACTCAAAGAAATACACAGTATCTTAAACATGGTAATCTAATTCCTGCAATAGCCTCCCAGCCATGCAGACATTCAAATGCTTCAGAAGGCCTAGAAAGGGGACAAACTATTTTATTAAGTTAATATTTGGTAGTAAATATACTCATTTTTAGCATATAGATCTAAATGTCTACCTTTTAAAAAAAAGTCCATTCTCAAAAGTTGCCTGGCATGACCATGCAATTTGGAAAAATAGATATTTGTATTAATAAAGTAAATGTGAATATAAAAGATAGGAAAAAACAGGGACATAGTTATTAATAAAGTAAGTTATTCTACTTATAGTAATTGTGTTTGTTTCGATGAGAACAAGTATCTAAATAGGTTATCTAGACAGACATACAGAATGATGAGGTATTCTTTTTTATTCTGTTGGAGATTGAGCTTAGTTGATCCATAAGAATTATGTCTGGATAAAACCTGCCAGAAACAAATTGATTTCAACATATGGGTAAAAAAGTCAAATCATGAATCTGTTCTTACAAGTTTTATCTAGTGAATTAATGCTAATAGATTGCCAGTAAATGATTCATATAAATAAGATCTACTCCCCTATATTCTGAGAATGCAAAAAGTTGCATTAAAGTCAAGAATTCTTTTGATACAAAAATGATGGGTAAAGTTGTGGTATAAGATTTCTAGTGGTCATATAATCTACACTGCTCTCTGGATATCTTTACTTTTTTCCTAGATCATACAAGGTACATTACAATTATCCTAAAACAACAATCGCTGAGGTGTTCATTGTCTAATAATCAATTAATTAGTGGAAAGTGGTGAATGGCCTAGGAATCACTTTGTTGAATCCAAAATTGATCAATACTTACAGATGCACAGACACTAAGATCATCTTTGCACTCACTGTTAATGTTGCCTTCCTTCTGCTTTATCACAGTCATGTCAATTCAGCAGCTCTCTTTGGTTGTGTTTTCTGAAGATTTTCTAATGCCAGCTTGGCTAAGATAGCTAAACATGCCTTTTTTCAGTTACATATGCTTGTGAAGTTTTTAATCCATATGCCTTGTAAGAACATACTTTGGTTTATAAATTGTCTTTTTTCTTTTTAACTAATTCCAAGGCCTTGTGTATACTCAATTCTCTCAATATAGTTTCTATCTCAGAGGCTGAACAACTTATGGAAAAAAAGATCAAAATCAAAAGCTGAACAATTTATAAAAAAGAAAATGTATATATTATATGTATACATATTTTACATACATACATACACACACACATACATACACATAGCAGAACCTCTATAAGTGGACCACCAAGGGATTCTGACAAACTGGTCAACATACAAGTTAGCCAACATAAGGAACCAGGCCTACTGAACTGATACATAGATGTGGCGCACGTCTGGTCTATGAAAATTCGGTCAACTGAAGGACGCAGTCAAGGTTGAGATGTGGTCAGCTATGGAGGTTATATTGTATATATAGTGCCTATCAATATCACATAATTATTATTCCTATGGCAATACAATTAATATCTAATGGCAGAAGACAAAAAACATTTTTACCAGCCTGAACTCTTATGTTGTTTTTTTTTTTGTTTTCATCCTTATTTCTACCTTCTTCTTTACTTACTGACAACTAAGTGGCTAATAGAAACAAACTAAAAAGGACTTCTTTTCTCTCTTTGATTCTTGCTGATTAAAATGAAAGGAAAAAAAAACCTTTAACATAGATGAATGTGGTGGCTTATGCCTGTAATCCTTGCACTCTGGGAGGCTGAGGCGGGTAGATCACTTGAGCTCAGGAGTTCAAGATCAGCTGAACGAGAGAGAGCCTATCTCTAAAATTAATAGCTAGGTGTTGTGGGGAGCATCTGTAGTCCCAGATACTTGGGAGGCTGATGCAAGAGGATCACTTGAGTACACGAGTGTGTGGTTGCTGTGAGCTATGACTCCATGGCACTCTACCAAGGGCAACAAAGTGTGACACTGTCTCAAAAAAAAATAAAATAAAATAAACACCAAAAAACAGTAGGACAGACATTGAACATCTTGAGGGATATACCTTATGTGGATTTTTCTTCAGGTAACTTAGGAGGTAAAGTCCTACGAAAATCACCTGGAGAAGGCAGGTCAAGACCAGATTTTTCAAGGTTAAGCCTCATGTAATCAGTTTATTCACTTGGTCAGTTTTCTAACTCTTTTGGCTAGTTCCCCTTTATTTAAATTTATTGATATTCAACGGCCTTGTTCTTGTATTCTCTTTCCACCTGACCTCCTTTTCCTCATTTTAATCTGACTTCAGAGTATACTTTAAAAATACATTCCATAGTTTCTGTTATAAGAAATTACAATTTGTACATTATACTTAAGCTAAAGTTATAGAGAAGGTTCTTCTCTAGAGAGACAGGCAACTATTTCAAGAACCTGGATGCCTAAGGACAATTTCAACTATGTATTTCTCCCAGTTTTTCATTCATATGTTAAATTATTTATTGCAAATTAGACTCTACACAAGAAATATTCTTAATGTCAAATTATTGATTTTAAAAGAAAATGTATTATGTTATAAAAGGCAAGAGTATGCTACTTTCTAACACATACACAATACTCTTCTACATTTAAATAAGCAAGATTTGATTGCAGAAAACTTGAGCATTTACCACCACAGTTGCCCACTATCATCCAGAGATAAAATAAAGCTCAGTAGTCCAGCATGAGGTTAGGACATTTGCAAAAGGAGAACCATGCTGAGAAAAATCTAGGGGGTTCTCATGCCACATCTTTGCTAGCCTATTACTTTCAGAAGACCTGGGGAGCTTGTAGCTCCAGCTGACCAGGCGATTTTTTTTTTTTTTTTTTTTGAGACAGAGTCTTACTCTGTCACTAGAGTGTCATGGCCTCAGTCTAGCTCACAGAGCAACCTCAAACTTCTGAATTCAAATGATCCTCCTGCCTCAGCCTTCTGAGTAGCTGGGACTACAGGTGCAGGGCACCACAGTTACTTTTCTTTTTTTTTTTTTTTTTAAGTAGAGAAGGGGTCTCGCTCTTGCTCAGGTTGCTCTGGAACTCCTGAGCTCAAGTGATCCTCCCACCTCTACCTGTTGGAGTGGTAGAACTACAGGGGTGAGCCACTGCACCTGGCCAAAGGGCTTTTTATTTCTACTTTGAGGACAACATTATTCACATAGGACAATTACACAAAATGGTCTACTGCTAATGAATACTAGGGATGAATTTAATAAGTCCAGAAGATTGAAGAGAAAGACTATCAGAGCGTATTCAGATTTTATTTGAAGAATCTTTTCCCCATAAGCTTGGATACCTATATAAAAGGTTTCACTGTCTTTGCAGATAAACAGAGGCAAATATTTAAACTTCTCAGAATCATCATATCCTCAGTTGTGAAATCAGAGAAATAGCATCTAGCTTGATATTAGATTTTAAAAGATAATATGTGTTAAATACCTGTCCAAAGGCAGAGGCTATAGGATGGTAGCTATCATTATGGATACAACAATACAGACTTTAAGATTTTCATTAATCATTCACAATGGAAACATTGTGAGATGTATTAAATGTGTCATTACCTAAAACAAAAGATTATGAATGAAATAGAACTTTCTTGGTGACTTGAGATCACTTGTATTGTATGTTGTGATAGAGTGTTCTGCCTAACTTCTTAGTTCACAGCTCTGCGTAAAAGTTTGAACCTTGCCAGAAATTTAACTTCCAAGTCAAGTAACCCTAAATTTCCTTCTTAATGCCTGTATTACATTTAGAAGTTGATTAGAGGAAGTGGTTTCTATTCAAAGGCCTACATAGCAGAATATATTCTATTCTGGTAACTCTAGTACAAGGTAAAAAAGTGACCTACACTGGGAATAGAGAAACAATCTTGTAGAAATAATTACAGTTCATATAAGAATTCTCAAATCCTGAGTTTTAATAAAACTGTGCATCAACCTGGGAAATAAGAGATAGCCAGAAGCAAGTGACATGGTTCAACATTTAAGGTTAACAGAGAAAAAATAGAGGTCATAGGAAAAGCATCTAAGTTAACAGATGATTTCAACCCTCCAGAAAGCCTTTCAGATGATAAATTAATAACTAGAGGTATGACATATCAGGGGAATTTAAATCCATCCTGGACTCAAAGGATAAAACCCTCCAAGATATATATTTTGAGGTAAATCTTGGAAAATGTATTAGTTTGATGAGGGGAATTTAAAATAGGCAGCCCAGACAATATCAGAATTAATGAGATAGCACACTCAATAAATTGTGTAGTCAAGTTTTATATACAAATACCAGGCAGGGGGTTTCTCTTATTGCCTAATGAAAAGATGACAGAATCATGAGGAAAAGGGAGAATGGAGTTCATGTTTCAGAGAGAGGCAAGACGTAAAAACATCATAGAGTTTTGTGCTTCCAGCTGTTAAGGAAGAGGGCATCTGGATTCAGGACAAGGTTAAACTGGAGAACCATTCTCCATAGATGACTGCCATAGGTCAACGCTGTCTGATTTACCTATCAAGAAGAATGTGTTCAATTACTTTTGGAAGCTGGTGGCAAAATAACTGCTGCAATTATCAATAATAGGATGTGCCAGGCTTATCTAGAGCTTTGTATTAAAAAAAAAAAAAAGTGTACTAAAGCTACTTTATATTAAAAACAACTTGAAGAAATCATTATAAATAATCACAATTAGCATATATGTTACAATGGGTGCTTTGTGGTAGAAGTAGAAAGTGACAGAAAGCAAGTGCTTGAGTGAATTTCAAGTGAGGGAAAAAAGAAAATCTTGAATACTTTGAATGTTCAGACTATAATTTATAATAATTAGAGAGAATGCAAGCTCATGGTGCTTAAAGTGTGAACATGTTCATCTTTTTTAATCTGTAAAGTGGTTTTCCAATTAGTAAGTAATTTAGCTTTTCTTTGGTAAACAATTTCACATTATTTAGTGAAGATTCTCAATCAATCAACAAGTATTTCTTAAACATTGTTTTTGTGCCTAATGCCAAAATACACAATGGGAAAGGTAAAGGACAGCAATGAGATAAACACTTCTGCCTTTGAATCGTTTATAATGTAGCTTGGGAGTCAATAATGTGTTATAAAATTATCAAAGTGTACTAAAATATAACAAACAAATTCTGGCATGTAAAATATTATAAAACTGGAAGGCACTGCAAACAAGGAAGGTTCAGAGGAGATAAGAGTAGACAGCAAAGGGGAGATGGACCTCCATTGAAGAAGCAGACTTGGACTTGAGTGTTGCCAACAGAAGTGTTCTAGAAGTTGGCTGCAAACATTGTATGAAGAAAGATGGCATGTTGAAGAGTTCAGAGGCAAAACAGGAAGAGAAGCTGGCTAGAAATACTGTGTGAAGGAGAGGTGACATGTTAAAGAACCCACAGGCAAAACAGAAATTTATAAATATAGAATATATTGGAAAATAGTTCCCATTCTGCTACTGAAATCATTGAGTGGAAAATGCACTGTTAATATTAAATTTTCCCCTTGTGGCTTATAGGAAGAATTTCTGGACCATTCCCTTTTTCAGGTTTGTAGGTTGAGTCTATTTATGAACGATGAACTGACTGATTCCTGGGTATTTTCCCCTCTCTTATTGTCTGTTCAGTTCAATCCCCTCTAAACATCTCTTTTTCCTACCTTCAAAAACATTTACTAACTTTATCTGGGCCTTCTTAGATTGCATTCAATACACATTTCACCCGTTCTGGCCATTGTCTTCTCCTCAGAGGGGCCAGCTCTGTTTTTTCAGACTATTGTGAGGAGGAGGAACTATAAGTTCACTATTACAGTCTTTGGATTTTATATTTTGATCGTCTTTACTGTGTCCTCCATGTTCTTTCTTCTCCAGGAAGGGTGATTACTACTCCAATAGAGTAGTAATAGATACTACTAGTAATAGATAGAAAGAGGAGGAAAATAGGAAGGAAAGAAGGAAAAAAAGAGGTAGGGAGAAAGATTTCAACTATTCAATGGAGAGTCTAGGAAGATGTCACTGTTTAGGAAGCCACATGCTTTATGGCCCTCTCTACTATAACACAACTCCCATTTACAATTTTAATACTTGGAATCAGGTATGTAAAAATACTCATTTTTGCAGATATTTAAATAAAATAATACTTTAAAAATAATTCTCTTTATATTCTTTTAAATTATTTGCATAGTTGATTATATGCAGATCATAAGGAATTCTAAATTATAAAATAGTTAAGAAAGCAACTATAAAAAAAAATTTATAGACTATATCTGGGTAGCACAAATTTTCTTCTGCAGAAGAAAATATTTTCACATGTTAGATGAAGGAAAGTTTCAATAGTTTCTGAGACATCTTTGTTCAAAAGGCTGATCTTCTTTCAGCTTGAGAACTCTACCATAATGGTCTGAATTTGACTTAGGAAAAACCAAACAAACAAACAAACAAAAAAAAAAAAATAGAAAAAAACAGTTCTTTCTCACTGTTTCTCTATCAGACCTTGTCAAAGAACTCTACTAATGTCTATAAATTTAGGTGCCTATAAATTCTAATGTCTATCAAATTTCTCAAATTGATGCGTTTTTAATTTTGCAAATGTTTACTGAGCATTTACACTGCTTCATAATTGTGATTTTGGTACCCTAAAATATTACATATGACATGAAATTGGATATGGCCAGGTCAGAGTAAATTCTCGGCACAGGAGGTCAAAAGGGTAGGTCAATTCCCTGTGAAGTTTATTCTCAGTTCTGTCACAGAGAAGCAGGTAGTTTCAGACACACTACCTAACTTCTTGAAATCTATTTCCATAGTTATAGGTGCTCTTAGTGACACTAGGAAAAATATATTCTACAATAATGAATTTAATATTTCCATTCAAGTATATCAAATCTAAATTTCCACCATATTTTAGAAATGAGTTCAGCTCTGAATGTATAAAGTTATCCATGAAATTCATCTATTGAAAAAAACTAACATAAAACATTCTATTATTTTTATTCTTATAAGCACAAAAAAGCACTGAATGTTTCTTTTAAAATAGAAATACCTATTACATTACACCTGCAATTTGTTCAAAATGCTTGTAAGAATTCTTGTGAGGTTATGGAAGTAAAGGAGAGCTTTTTAAAAAGGTTTAGAAAAGATATGTTTTATATTAAGTTCTGAACACTATAAATCTCAATTATTCACTGAAATGGATTAAAAAATACTGAAAACAATGAGCAACATAGAAGTAAAATATTAAAACAGAGATAAAATCTAGAAGAAAAGGAAAATCTAAATCACAGAAGAATGTTATTAATTTCATAATAGAGGTACATTTGGGGCAAAAGAAAGAGAGATTAATTCAAGATGAGCAAGTAAGTGAATTCACAACCTGCCAGATATGGTTTGGCTTTGAAGTATAGACAGAATATTAATATGTAAGAGAAAAAGAGCATTCCAAAGGAGAAACCACCTTTTGTTTGAGAGTAGGAGAGTAACAATGAGCAAACATTACTTGGTAGGATGTGTAAATAATTTCCATTTTCTTCAAGAAGTAGCCCCAATGTACACAAATGCCTCTATAGTTAACAACAAAGAAGAATCACAAGGTTTAGAAACAATCGTGTGGTTCTGGGTGATCTTAGTAGAAATGAAGAAGAGTTGGGACCCATCCTGCTTCCCATTCTCACTTTAGCACAGGAGGACACAGAGACCTGATGTGCTGTCAGCGTAAACAAGGGAGGCTAAAATTGTTCTGTGATCCAGGACAACTAGAGTGGGGAAAGACACACAGCTTCCTGTGCTTTTGTTTTCCCCTCTCACTTAATTGAAGGCTGTTGCTTACATTTAGTGAAACCATTTAGTGATCTCAGACTAAATGGAATATTCAAGCTGCTAGCAATTGGTGAAGTTCATAAATTCAGATAAGTAAATTCATCCTTTTAAGGGCCATTTTACCAGTCTAAGGCTAGCAAGTTTACTGCTTTGGGACTTAACCAAAGGACAGGGGAGGTGAAATGGATTGACTTAGCTTTTAGTTCCTGGACCTTAACAAATTCCACATCCTTAAGGAGTTCTCTCTCTGAGGACCAGGCTCTATTTCTTTGCTTTCACAGGTTTAAAGTATTGTGGTGATTTTCTTCACGGGGTTTAATGCACTACTGGTTTTATAACAGACGCTTTTAACTAAATGCATCTGTAAATTATTGTTTCAAAATATACCATATATACTCGAGTATAAGCCGAGTTTTTTCCGTATATACTCGGCTTATACTCGAGTATATACGGTAACCAATTGTTTTGAATACTGTAAGTTTTTCAATAGAGTCGCTAAATTTGGCGTTTGTAAGACTAATCAGCATTGGACTTTGAAAGTACATATAATGTTTAAGGCTACCACTGAAGTGTTCTCATGCTAAGTGGCTTATTATTTCCACTACTGTAGACACAGGGATCAGATCACCTCTTGGTTTATACCCTTATTATAATGGTATCATCTAGCACCCACATGGCTAATGTCCTGGGTTCATCTCTCTCTGGTCACTACAGGAGCTTCTGTAGAAGATTCCATTTCTGTTAGAAAACGTGCTGCTTGTGAATGTATTCATTTCTAGCGTAAATACCTTTCAAGAAAATAGATAAATATCAACTCTAAAGAAAAGACATCTCATTCCATGCTTATGGCACTTCCAAGGTCAGCTGTACTACATGGCCAACACAGCAGTTCCTCTGTTAATGAAGGGGATGCCTTCTACGAATACATTCAGAGAGATAGTTTGAACTAGAATTGACAGATACAAGTCCAGGGATGGTATCTAGAAAGAATCATTACTCCTGATTCCCCTGCTTTCCATCTAGGTAAGACAACACAACCCCTGACTTCTGCAGGCCCAGGAAGACCTTGCTCTTGCCTCACTCATGACAATCAAGGGCAGGTGAGCTGTGCAGCCCAGGCCTTTCTCTAGCTGGATCAGTGCCTTGGCAGATCTAGGCTGGTCTATGTTTAGGACAGAAAAGATGTTATCTCCATTTCTGTGCTTTTGTTGTTGTTGTTGTTCAGGGCGGGGAGCAAAGTGGTACCCTTAAATCTTATGCCTGCCATTTATGAAGAAATACAGCTAACAGCAACAATGGCAGTGGTGGCAATAGAAATAGCAGTTATTGGGGTAGGAGAGGTGTTATAGACTCAATGTGTCTTGTTCAAATTCACATTTTGAAGAAGGGGTCTTTGCGAGATAATTAGGGTTAAATTAGGTCATGAAGGCAAGGTCCTCATCATGGGATTAGTGTCCTTATAAGAGGAGGAAGATTCAATCTCTCTCTTTCTCTCTCTCTCCCTCTCTCTCATTCATGCATTGAGGGAAGGTCATGTGAGCATATTAGAGAAAAGGTAACCAGGAAGAGAGCCCTCGCCAGGAACTGCATGGGCCAGCACTTTGATCTTGGACTCACCAGCCTCCTGAACTTTGAAAAAGAACAACCACCTTTCTATTGTTTAACCCAGTCATTCTATGGTAATTTTCTATAGCAGCCTAAAGAAACAAAGACAGGGGACAGGAGAGAGGGAATCTGGCTTTCCTCTTGCAGTAGAGGAATATCAGCTGATATTTGTGGCCTGTCTCCCCAGCTGTCCCTCACTCTTCCATGGGAGAAGAGAATAGTCTTACACTATTGGAAAGTTTGGAAGAAGGAGCTGAGCAGATGTGACTGGGAACCATCAGGGCTCTCTCCTGCAGAGCCTTCCTGTTCACAGAACAATTGGATTCTGGTTGCCTTTCTGCTGTGTGGTGGGCAACTACCCGTGGAGAAGATCTTTATTGTCCAGGGGGTCAGGTGGGGAATCAAATTAATTCAGGAACAAAATATTACCACATTTACTTAGATGCAACTCTAAAACCACATCTTCAATCAGTTTATTAGCAATATTAGATTTTCAACTGACCTTTATCCTTACCAAATTGATTCTAAACTTAGGAGAGAAATAGGCACTTCTAAAGATTTACCCCTGGTAGTATCTAAACCTCATATTTATGGGTCACTTATATTCTGGATACCATAATGGGCACTCAGTATTGTAGCATAAGGCTTAGTTGTCAAGAATCTGGAAACAGAATGCCTGGGCTCAAATCTTATATATACTATATCTTCTATAATTTGAGATAAATTACTTAACCTCTCTGTCCCCTGCTTTACTCACCTGAGAAACAAAAATTACATCAGCTCCTATCTCATGAGACTATTGTGAAAATTCATGCTTAGAAAAATGCTCAGCACATAGTACATGCTTGATAAGGATTATCTATCATTCCTTACTTCAGTCAGTCAAGTACTTAATCTACCTTAATTTTATAAATGAGGGAACTGAGACTCAGAAAAGTTAAATTTTTCCGGAAGTTCTCACAGTTAGCAAATTACAGAGTTGGTTTTTGAACTTAGGTCTAGCTGACTGTACTTTATTCCCAGCAGGGATCTTTATCAAGACAGAACTCTAGTGAATTAGAAGAAACAGTGGAGGGGAAGCTAAGCTAAGTTTCCTTCACCTGTCTGATATGTCCATAAAAAGAATGAATAGCCACTTTTACACAATCTTCCATGTGCACTTTTTAATCAATGTTGTCCTTTTTTGCCATCTCTATATAATCAAATATCCACAACCATGTTTCAAATGTTGCTCAATGCTGTCTCTAAAGTTGTATTTCAGCTATTACTCAGATATCTGGAAGAAGTTTCCATTCTTAAAATGAAGACCCTTACTCTACCCCTTCAGTCAATATGAGAACAATCATAAAAGTTCTCTTTCTGAGAAATGTTGGAAAGTTTTGAGTATGGCATTGCCACTTTTAATTTTAAAATTTGGTAAGTAATTTAAAATAAGTCTTGACAAACTCATTTATTGAATTCCTTTTGTAGACTCAAAGCCCCAATTGAGTCATATTCCATATTCCATAGCAATTCAAGCATTTTTCTATCTAACTTTCCTTCTTGGTAGAGCATTGTTTCCAGTTGAGTGACACGCTTTAAGGGCAAAAACAGCCCACAATGAAGGGAAATGTAATAGAAATATGGGAAATAGTCTTATCACACAAGCAAACCTTCCCTCACTGAATACTCCTTATGTCCAGTCCTGATACACAATGAATTTCCTTAATTATTCACTGTTAACCTATTGAACTGTAGCAGTAAGGAAGAGAATTATTAAAGGCTAGATGACAGCCAGCAGCAAATTCATCATTCGGCAGGACAAAAGAAAAACTAGGCTAGTCTGATGAAGAAAATATAGGTTTCTTGAATCTGAAGAAGACTGAGGTCCCAGAGGGGACCAGGTGTAAACAGTATGGTCAAATCAATTAAAAAGAAAGAAAGAAAGAAATACTCATCAGCAACCCAGTGTCTCATTTAGTTGTTTGAAAGGAATTTCTTCTGAGGAAACCTTGACAACTATTCATGATTTGCTTTAATTCTAGTGTAATTTTTTTACCAAGTCATAGGACACATTAGTGCATGTCAGAGATTTCACTTTCTCTATGGCAGTTCCAATGGTTTCCATCTAGCCTTCCCAGAAACATGAAGGAATGGGGCTGAGAAAGTTGCTAAGGCACAGCGGGGCAGGATGCATGTGAGTGCTGGCATTCACTCACATGAAAATTTGCCTCTGACTCTGAAGCTAGAAGTGCAAGGTTGTCACCATGAGTAGACAAGTGGCTTGCCCAAGGTTATTAAATATGTCTGTATCTGACATAATTGTTCCTGTTATTTATCTGAATGATAAGAACTTCTTAATTAGTGAGGAAGTAAATGAGGAGGTAACTGACAGAAATAGTATGCATACTTTTGCTATAATGAAACTAGTCATATAAGGAGCCATAAAGTCACTTTATTATTCTATCCAAACACAAACTACTAAGTTGCCATAAAAGATGACACTTTCCAAGTTTTATCCTTTACTATTCATAATAAATATTGTGGGACATCAGTAGACATACATGAAATTTCCTTGACACATCCTAATTTTAGCTTGTGCATTATGTTAATAAAGTTTATCTAAGATAACAATAAGAAAATAAGCAATTAATGGATAGGGAGTGATTGGCATTTTTGTACCTGAAGGAATTATAATTTTTATTTAAGGAAAAGCAGCAGGCAATTCAAACCATTCTGCAAAGTTATGAGAGACTGTAAATTATGTTTATGAAGAAAGTAAGCCAGGGGAAAATTAATGAAGAAAAACAAGACATTGGAGAAAGAGGAATATTTAAAGAAAACACTAACATTGAGGTCCTCCTGACCTCCATGAGGCTTTGCTTTCACTATTGTAATTCTCCTTTCTCAGTCTTCATGAGAGAAGGCTGATTATGTCTGGCATAGTCTTACCAACTCTGACTCTATCATCTTCAGTTCTCAAAGTGTCAAAGAGTGCGATGGAGGATTTACCTTTTTGTTCCTTGCAGATGGAATGAGGAGGGAAATAAAATCATACACTTTATTTATTAATCCATTTGTGGATCAATGGGCACTTGGGCTAATTCAAATTTTTAAAAATATTTTACCTGAAAATCCAGTGTGCTTACTTTTAAAATCATTTTGGGTTTTTAGAAGTGATATGGGACTTTTTGATATTGTGTTGATTAGGATTAGACTTAGGTTCAAACAAGGCAGCAATTTGTTTCTGATGTCAAAGTCCAGGTGGATGGTCTGGGCTGACCTTTCCTTCTCAGTGTCAGAGATCCAAGCTTGTTCATTTATTCATTTGCTTAGCGAAAAACAAAAAACAAAAAAACTCCAAAAACTTAGTGCCAGTTAGACCCTTGGGTTATAGCAGTTGAGGAGTGGGAAATAGACAAAGTCCCTGCCATCATGGCATTTACATATGGTTGCTCTGTTGTGCATGGCTTTGATGCCATGGCCCAGGATGACAACACCTCTCCATTCTAGGCATCAGGATAAAGGAAGGAATGAAGGGTGCGTATCTCTGTAATCTCTTAAGGAAGGTTCTTAGACTCTGTCTGACTTTTTTGCTATATTTTGTATAGTGACTAGTCACACAGTCCCACCTAGCTGCAAGGGAAGCTGGGGAATGTAGTCTTTATTCCAGGAAGTTATTGTGTTACTTTTTAATAATTTTTTTATTTATAATTTTTAATCAATACATAATAGATGTACATATTTATAGAGTACATGTGATGTTGTGATATCCATCATTAAACATTAAACATTTTATGGTGAAAGTCTATTATTTAGGAAGGAGACGTAAATAATGGGGTAGGGGGCTGCCAGTCTCTTTCATAAATAAAATTTGTAAGTTTTTAATAAGACACTTTATTTCTTCAAAAATATCTAAAATATTATTATTCTAACATGCAACCACTATAAAAATTATTATTTTATATTCCTTCTTTCTGCGCTAAGTCTTTGAAATTCAGTATATATTTTACACACACATCATTTAGATTCTCTTATACCTTCACTTACATCAGCTCTCCGTTCAGACCAGCCACATTGCAAGTGCTCAATGCAGTCTGCCTCACTGGCAGTGTGGTATGAGGGGCAGCAGAAGCTGCAATTCTGGTGAGCTTGTTGGAAATGCAGACTTTCAGGCCCTACTTAGAGTTTACATTTTTTTTTTTTTTTTTTTTTTTTTTTTGAGACAGAGTCTCACTTTGTGCCCCTGGGTAGAGTGCCAGGGTGTCATAGCTCACAGCAACCTCAAACTCCTGGGCTCAAGTCATTCTCTTGCCTCAGCCTCCCAAGTAGCTGGGATTACAAGTGCCCACCACAATGCCTAACTAGTTTTTAGAGATGGGGTCTCTTTCTTGCTCAGGCTGGTCTCGAACTTTTGAGCTCAGGCAATCCACCTGCCTCAGCCTTTCAAAGTGCTAGGATTACAGGCATGAATCACTGCACCTGGCCAGAATTTGCATTCTAACAAGATCTTTGAGTTATTCCTGTGCACTTTCATGTATGAGCTGCACTATTTAATAATTCTTCTTCAGATGAGGGTTTTCATGAGAACCTAATAAAAATGTCTAGAGTAAAAGGAAACTCCCAGTGAACTTTCTGGAATCACACATAGAAACTTGTCAGATCCCATCTTTCCTTTTTCTGATCCTGTTAGACTACTAATTAGGCCTTCTAAGAAAAGGTAATTTTAAAGAACTTACATCCAAACAAATCAATTAATTGTTAATTGACCAGGGGAGTAACTTAAAAACCCAAATAGAATAGAATTGTTGGTTTATGAGTTGATTTAACTTTCAAGGCTATTCTCCAGTGCCATGAACACAGCTTCAAAATATATTGGATTTCTTGGTAGGAGGGGAGTAGGATCTCCTGCTCCGTGGGGTGGGGAGGAGTCACATCTATTAACTCAATCTATGACAATCTTGAGTTAACCTAGAATCCAAGATGGCGGCCGAGTAACAGCCTCCCTGCAACAGGGCACGGTGAGTCTAGGGAGATAAGACTCCAAGCATCTCTGGCTGGTGAGATCTGCCTATAATCATCCCTTCGAGGATACAGGGAGTCAGCAAGGGACTTCTGGACCCCTAAAGGAGGACAAAAATGGTGGAAAACTGGCAAGTGGTTGCATGTGTCCGATCGACCTAATCCCACCGGCAGCCATAAGTACAAGCAGCAGTGAGACTGCAAATCAGAAAGGCCTTACCTGTGAACTGTTTTGGTGTTTTTGGACTTGGCACTCAGTTTAACTGCCTTTAGGGATAGCTTGAGCAGAAGTGCGGAGAACTTTGGGCATTGTCTAGGGCCCCAGACTGAGCTGCAAAGCTGGACAGAGCTAATAGTGTTTGACTGTGGGCTGCAGGGAGCCATTGTGAGAGAACTGCCCTGGCAAGCTCCACCCTCAGGGTTGCAGAGCAAGGATCAGGTGTGAGCTCATAACCTAGTGACTGAGCAGCCTAAAGAAGGGGGGACTGAGCTGCCTTACAGCCTTAACCCTCAGGGACAGAGTGAGATCAGTTTTGGCACACTGGAGCCTCAGGCTGTTGCCCTGGGTAGAGTGCCGTGGTGTCACAGCTCATAGCAACCTCAAACTCCTGGGCTTGGCACAGCCTGGACCTCAATAAGAGCTACACCGCAACCCCCGACCCATGACCCGCACCCGCTGGGACTCTTCATGCCCTGACCAGGAACTGTAGGAGCCGTGCAACCCTGTGTTCTCCCTCCTGAACCCTTCCTGCCTCCATACTGGCCCGCTCTTCTGACCAGGGACTCCAGTAGCCGCATGCCCTCCAGAGCCCTCCCTGCCTTTGTGCAGAGCCCTTCTTCTGGTCAGGGACTGCTGGAGCCTTGGGCTCTCTGTGCCAAAGTCACTGGGCACCAGGTACTCCCAGAACCATGTGCACCACCTCCCGTCCTGTTGCTAGATCCGGGTATGTCACACTCTGGAGCTGCTTCCAGAACCAGAACTCCCAGGCTGGGGCAGCCCTAGAGGAACTACACAGGGCCACTCTCTATAAAGATCCAGCAACAATAGAGTGATCCCACTGGGGTCTAATCTTGAAGAGACACCTCCCCAACTCTGAGGACGGCCAGAGGCAATGGTGAAAAACAGTCATGAGGTGAAATCAACAGAAAAATTCTCGCAATATGAATAGTCAGAGTAGATCAGCTCCCCCAAGGATCAATGGGGCAGACACAGCACAAGATCCCATGCACAAACAAATAGCTGAGATGTCAGAAATTGAATTCAGAATCTGGATAGCAAATAAGATTGAATTAGAATTCCAAGCGGTAACCCAAAAGATATCTCAAGAATTCAACGAATTCAAAGACCAAATGACCGAAGATTTTGACACATTGAGAGAAGAAGTTGGAGCCCTCAAAGATCTGAGAAACACAGTAGAATCCCTCAGTTACAGAATGGAACAAGCAGAAGAAAGGATTTCTGACACTGAAGACAAAGCTTTCAAACCCTCCCGAACTCTCAAAGAAGAAGAGAAATGGAGGGCAAAAACAGATCACTCTCTCAGAGAGCTCTGGGATAATTCAAAGAAAACCAATATTCATCTTATAGGGAACCCTAAAAGTGATGAAGTGGCTTTACAAGGCACAAAGTCTCTTCTCCATGAGATTATGAAGGAGAACTTTCCAGACATGCCAAGAGATTCTGAAATTCAGATAGCAGAGGGTTTCAGAACTCCAGCATGACTCAACCCAAATGAGACATCCCCTAGACACATCATAATTAACTTCACTAAAGTTAGTATGAAGGAGAAAATTCTGAAAGCAGCCAGATGAAAGAAAACCATCACCTACAAGGGCAAAAATATTGGAATAACTGCAGATCTTTCTGCTGAAACCTTTCAAGCTAGAAGAGGATGGTCATCGACTTTTAATATCCTAAAACAAAATAACTTTCAACCCAGGAATCTGTACCCAGCTAAACTGAGTTTCATTGATGACGGAGAAATTAAATACTTCAATGACATTCACATGTTGAAGAAATTTGCCATAACTAAACCAGCTCTCCAGGATATTCTTAGACCTATCCTCCATAAAGACCAGCATAATCCTCCACCACAAAAGTAAACCCACCCAGAAAATTTTTGATCAAATTCAACTTCCATAGTCGCAAAAGGATTTAAAAATGTCCACCGGACTCTCAAAAGGCTTATCAATATTCTCAATTAATTGAATGGTTTAAATTGTCCTCTAAAGAGGCACAGGTTGGCTGTCTGTATACAAAAACTCAAGCCAGATATCTGCTGCATACAAGAATCGCATCTTACATTAAAAGACAAACATAGACTCAAGGTGAAGGGATGGTCATCTATACTCTAGGCAAATGGAAAGCAGAAAAAAGCAGGCATTGCAGATGCAATAGGCTTTAAACCAACAGAAATAAGGAAGGATAAGGATGGACACTTCATATTTGTTAAAGGTAATAGTCAATATGATGAAATTTCAATTATTAATATTTATGCCCCAAACCAGAATGCACCTCAATTTATAAGAGAAACTCCAACAGACATGAGCTACTCAATTTCCTCCACTTTCATAGTAGTTGGAGATTTTATCACCCCTTTAGCAGTCCTGGATAGATCCTCCAAAAAGAAGCTAAGCAAAGACATTTTAGATTTAAACTTAACTATTCAACATCTGGACTTAACAGACATCTACAGAACATTTCATCCCAACAAAACTGAATGCACATTCTTCTCAGCAGCCCACGGAACTAATTCCAAAATCGACCACATCCTAGGCCACAAATCTAACCTCAGAAAATTTAAAAAAATAGAAATTATTCCTTGCATCTTCTCAGACCATCATGGAATAAAAGTTGAACTCAATAACAACAGGAAACTGCATACCCGTATAAAAACATGGAAACTAAACAACCTTATGCTGAAGAATAGATGGGTTATAGACGAGATTAAGAAGGAAATCACCAAATTTTTGGAACAAAACAATGAAGACCTGAATTACCAGAACCTCTGGGATACTGCAAAGGCAGTCCTAAGAGGGAAACTTATAGCACTGCAAGCAGAATAAAAGAAATAACCAAAATTCTGCTCTTATTTTGGTCTTCCTTTTCTTTCTTCTGTTGGGTTTGAGGTTGGAGTGTTCTTCCTTCCATCATAGACACCCAGGGCCTTGGGGTTACTTTCAAGGTAGTTGCTTGAGATGTCCCATTAAGTTATTAACTTCCTCTCTTTCCATTTTCCTGAGGAAGGCTTGCAGTGCTATAAATTTCCCTATATCAAGTCCTCCTCCCAAAGAGATCATGGAGATTTGGCCCAGTCTTGTGCTTGTCTCCTTTTTCCACGGTATGGCACTGGGCACACTTCTGAACAAAAATCTTCTTGCCTTTCTCAATATCACCCATATTTAATTCGTTCCTTGGTTGCTGACAGCACTAAAGTTCCAAGCTGGAAGCCAGATGTCCTGCTCTCTCTGTTGTCTAGTTTTCTAACAGCTTTTTTTAGATACAATTCATACAGCATGCAATTTACAAATTTCAGTTGGACAATTCAAGGGTTTTTCATATGTGCACAGAGTTGTGCAGCCAAAATCAATTTTAGAACAGTTTCATCACCTGCCAAAGAAATGATTATGTCCACTGGCAGTCACACCTTGTTTCTCCCTAGCCCTAGGCAACCACTAGTCTGCTTTTGGTCTCTATAAATCTATTCTGAACACTTCATGTAAATGATTTCATACTACACATGGGCTTTGATGACTAGTGTCTTTCACTTAGCCTAATGTCTTCAAGGCTCATTTATATTGTAGCGTATTAATACTTCATTTCTTTTTATGACTGAATAATGTTCCATGGTATTGTTATACCACATTTTGTTCATCCATTCATAAACTTGTAACATAAATTCTGTTTTAATATGGAAGCTAGAAAAGAATGGAAAAAAATAGTAAGGAAGAACTCAATGGCATACCAGCTCCTATAGGATTCAGAGTCACAGAGAATCAGAACTGGAAAGAAGCTTAAAAGTCACTCAGTGCCTTGTTCTCCATGTGCAGAGCTGAGACGCAGCAGAAGAAAACCATTTGCCCAGGGTCCCTCAACATCAGGAGGTCAGGCTGGGATGAGACTGCCCTGACACTAAGCCTTGCCTTGTACCCTGTCATCATAGACACCCAGGGCCATGGGGTTACTTTCAAGGTAGCCATGGAAACAGTAGTCCTGGAAATAGGAGGGAAAGGCACAAGTCTTTTAATCTTAGTTTTGTTCCCAATTTCAGAAAACCTCTTGGAGTTGAGAACCCCAAAGATCTGGAGTTACTTTTGGAGAACTGGTTTGAAGATCTGCAATGGAATGTTTGTCTGACATTCTTTCTACTTCACTTCCAGCTGTATCTCCTAATCATCAGAAAAAATGTACTAAAAACTCAGGAATCTAGTGCATGATAGCTGGAGTGACCTTCATGAGATCTATCTAAGAGAGACACATGGAGGAACGATGACTTGCCCAATGGCCCTCCTCTGGCACGTAACAGCCATCGTTCACAGGGCACTGCTTGTCTGTGGTTCTCTCGCCAGTGAATGCCTTGCTTGCAAACAAGAGAAGGTGGTTCTCACTTGTGGCACCACCACCCCAGGGTGCTTGCTGCCTCTCTATTGGACTCTTGATTCAGCCACCACTATCATAAATACTCTCTGACAACCTCTGGGTCTTTGTGCTGTACTATTGGATTCAAAATCTCAGACATGAGCATGCATAGGCTGAACGCCTTGAGGTGTGGAGTGAATGTCTGTTTCCCTTAGATCTACATGACGGGTGTGGAGTCTCATTCTCACTATTTGAAAATACTTCTAAATTATGAAGCCTGGATACTGATAGTCCAAAACCAACAGGTGTCCATAATGATTATGAATATATTGTTCTCAAGTGAGAATAACACCAAAGCTTTGTCCCACCCAATAATACCAGTGCTGGGCAGTGACTCAGGGAGGCAGCAGCCAGGAAAGACAGGAGGCAGGTGTTTAAGAAAAGACTGAGGACCTTTCTAAAGAGGTGTGTTCCTTTCTGGCTGTCTCTCAAAGAGACAGAAACAAGTCAAATGGGGACTGTGTCCAATGGAGGATGAGATGTTTCTAGCAACCAAATATGGCTGCCAAGGAAATAAAGAGGTACAGAAGGTGGGGCCTCTCCATATGTGGAATTCTCTGAAAGGTGGAAGCAGCAGTGCCCAGAGATGAGACCGGAGAGGAGATGTTCAGGCCAGTTTTATTGAAAGGGACAGTGACCCGCCTGGACAAGGTAAAGATGGGGACAGTTAGAGACCCTTTTCATATGGAGCTATAGGAGGTGGGCAAATTCCAGTTTTCTCAGACAGCTTCTGTGGGCTAGGATCCTTTGGCACAAATTTCTTTGGGGATGGGGCTAACTAGGTCCTTTGTGTCCTTTGTTTTAGGAGGTAAGAAACGGGGGAACGGTTTCGTGAAGGACTACTTTAGGGCCCCCCAACAGTCTCCACACTGAGACATTGTCAGGGGAGCAGATTCCTACAGGCAGCCCATAAGCTTGTGTTGTCCACAACAGCAGCCATGAGCCCACGTGTCGTTTGAGCACATATTCAACGATGATCATTCTGTCATATTGCACTAAGTAAAATGTATCCTTATAATTAATCTTACCTGATTCTTTTTTACTTTGAAATGCAGTTATCTTGGAGAATTTTAAATCATTTGTGTGGCCCACTTTATATTTCTGTTCTTAGAAATATAGAGCTTCTGGCTGTGGGATGTTTTTTTCTAATACAGGCATCCTATCCCCAGGCTTTCTGACATCCTGCCCTTCAAGGCTGCACCAGGTGCCCACACCAGTGGGACTTTAAGGGGCCCAGTACATAGCAACACCTTAAGCTCTTCCTGAGTTCAGAATCAACTCAGAGAAAGCATCACTGACTAAGCATTTACTGCTGAGTTGGCTTCAGGTGTGTGGCAAGCAGCCTTGCCAACATTTCTCCCCGGCATGGGCAGGCTCTCCTACCTGGTAGTGCTTGGCACATGTGGCTGGCTGTAGGCTGCCCTTGCAGCCAGAGCCCCCAAAGCCTGCCTCCTGCTCCAGGAAGTACAAGAGCTGAGCCCCAGGTGCAGACCTTTCCCCCCAACTCACTAGGCGAATGGATCCTGTTCCTGGGGAGAAGCCAGGTGGGAGTAAGTGTTTCTTCCAGTGCCCCCAGTGTAAGGAGGTGTGTGGGAGAAGAGCAAAGAGTTAGGTTGTCCAGCCTTAAACTTCCAGAAGTAGTCCAGCATCCATTGGTGAGATGGAGGGAGATTGGGGTCAGGGGTTGGACCTCTGGGGCCAATACTTGGGCAAGTTACTCAGCCTAAGCTAGTAGCACCCACGTGGGCATGAAATGTGGCTGTGCACAGAAAGACACATTGTCTTGCTTACTATGGGCTCAAAGCTCAACATGGGCCAGCTATTGTTTCAGCCTCCACTTGCTGCGTGTGATCGCATGGAGCACACCGCGGGCCGGGCTGGGGTTTTCCTGTCTCTTGCTAACTGGTCTTGTATCTGAATTATAGCACTGTGGGATTTGAGAGCCGTTAAGAGACGCCAGATACCATCTCTCATGTTGCAGATTAGGTAACTGGTCTTAAGCGGGGAAGGGAGGTGGCAGCTAGGAAGAGGGTTGTGTGGGGGTGGTAAGTGACACGTGTAACCTCTCCACCCTCCCTCACCCGTCACCACCACTTCCTAGACCCAGTAATTCAGGAAGGCAGTCTGTCTGACCAAAAGGCAGGAAGTCTGCCGGCCCACTCCCATCCCGGTGGCGGTGGTGGGGTGGCTGGGCTCTATTCCCAGGCTGCCCGTGACCACAGTCCCTCTGGGTGTGTCATGCAAATCCTGACTGCTCACTTAGTTTCCAGGATCTGCCACATTCAGAGTCTGTTTTTTAGTTGTTTCTGCTTTCCTCATAATTGACATTATGGTGACAACCTCGGATGGTCCCAGGTTCCAATGCAGCTGTCTCAGAAGAGATAAGAGGATGTTTTTGTGATTGTTTTTCTGACTTCCTCTGTTTACTTTATTTTTTTCATCAAAATATTAAGTTTAATACCTTAATGCAAATCTATTTCTTTCTTTTTTTTTTCTTTTTGCCGGGGTCAGGTTTGAACCCACCACCTCTGGTATATGGGGCTGGTACCCTACTCCTTTGAGCCACAGACGCTGCCCGCAAATCTATTTCTGACTGTTAAGTATATAATAATAAAAGAATTTGATATTTTTCTTTAAATATGTTTAAAAAAATCAAATAAGGGCTTGACACCTGTAGATAAGTGCCTTGGGCACCGGCCACATACTCTGGGGCTGGCGGTTCGAACCTGGCTCTGGCCTGCCAAACAACAATGTCAACTACAACCAAAAAAATACCTGGACATTATGGCGGGTGCCTGTAGTCCAGCTACTTGGGAGACTGAGGCAAGAGAATCGCTTAAGCCCAAGAGTTTGAGGTTGTTGTGAGCTGTGAAGCCTCAGCACTGGCACTCTACCGAGGGCAACATAGTGAGACTCTGTCAAAAAAAAAATTTTTTTTTCAAATAATCTGTGAATCCTCTAATAGAGGACATATTATAAAATCAATGTCTATGTTAAAATAAATGTAATTAAACCACAGTTTCATTAGCTGCTAACCAGAACTGTTAATGTGCTTATTCTATTGGGCCCGTGTCTCTGTATATTATCGTTTCTCTGATATCCTGTATGTGTATAAAAAATGCATCCTAATCACTTTCTCTAGGTAGATCTACTCCTTGGAGAGTGGTAGACATTGGTGACAAAAACCAAAACATTTTCTATTTACAGAGAAATAGAAACAGATGAGTTGGAGTTTGCTCCCAGTGCCTGTTCACAGCGCAAAGGAGGAGCAGAATCAGATCTGGAGTCAGAGTCTGGGACTGTCATGTCAGCTGTGCCACCTTGAAACTGGAGATCTTCGGTAAGTAAGTCACTGCCCTCTCAGCTGCCTCTTCTCTAACCTTAAAGGACTAACAGAGCTCAGCCCTGTCACAGAAAGACTCTGGCCCTGGTGCCCCATGCCATCATGGATTGCAGGCGTGGTGGCTCAGCAGGGGCCAGGTCTGGACATTTGCTGTGAGGTGATGGGGGCGTATTGGGAGTTCTGAGCAGAGCTCCAGATAGCAGCACTCTCTGTGCTGTTGAGTGCAGTCCTGCCCATATAATAAGCATCCAATGGGTCACTCTAGCTTTGCCTTCCACATCATCCTTTTTGACAATTAAACAGCCTTTCCCTGGCTTAAATTTTTGAAACTTACCTATTCAAATGAGGTGCCTGCTAAGGCAGATGAGCTTCAGTCTCGAATATCCTTTCTTTCCATCTTTGATTGGCTGTCTGCTCTCTTTTAATCCTGGCCTTGTATTTTAGCCTGATTGTGATGTTTGAATATTTATTTTAAGCAGTCAGCCTGGACTTCATCAAAATGACAGTATTTTAGGGAGTCCAGTTGTAATATAGCATACCTGATGTTAACTTTTGTATATCACTGTGACCATCACAGCTGCTGTTTTTTTCTCCAGTTAAAGACTCGGAGGTTAAGAGAGGTCAAGGTGCTAGCCTGAGGTCACACAGCTGTCTTGGAAGAGTGGTTGTGGGAGAGTGGGATGAAAGTGTTGGTGGGACACAGAGTCTTCGGGTGTACATGTGTAAGTTTGTCTATCCTGCATCTCCCTAGATGCACTTGTGTTGTGTGGAGAGGTACTTTTATAGGTGTGAATGTGTGGAACTGTAGGGAGCATCCTTGGGGTCAAGTGTGCACACATGTGGCCTGGACGTGCATACGGGCACCCCACCCCCTTCTCAGATGTCTTGGCTGTGGGTTTGACAACTGAAACCCAGCTGTACTCTGGCCGGGAAACATCCGCTGTGGAAACCTAGGAGGAGCTGACAGTCCCTGAAGAGGGGTTCCACACGCTGCCAGCGAGTGCTCTGGCCCGCTGCCTAATTCCCTGCAAATGCTCTTTAAATCTGTTTCTAATTTGGACTCTGCCTTCCCTTGCCCCCACCATTCCTTCCCACCCTCCTAACTTGCTTGAAACTAGTCAAATTATGCTGAATAATGGCTGCAGTGGGGGGAGAGTGCTAAAGGTCACTAGTGGGCTGTCGGAGGGTGTAATAATGTCACATTTTAATTTACATGGGGAACATTGCAGAAATCAAAACCAATAAATAATTTGGGCTGTACTAGCAGCTGCAGCCAGCAGTAACTCCTGCAGGTCGGGCCACTTCCTGGGAAGAAATCACTAACTGTCACACCCTGCGGTCCACTGTGCTTGAGAAAACCCATGTGCATACATACAGATGTGCAGCCCAACGTTTTCTCTCTGCACAGGGACTTGGGTTTGGAGATGTGCAGCATCAGCAAGAATCTCTCCAGTTGTCTGAGTATTACCCAGATGTTCTGGGTATTAAGATTCTAAAATAAAATATATGTCTACTGCATATTTTGCAGTGCTGTGAAGTACTCAGCTCCGGGACGTCCCAGATCCGTGGGAAAGTGTATACAAAGCAAAGTGAGAAGAGTGAAAAGCAGGCTCGTGTGTACACATTGATGGCAGCTCTGAGAAGCTCTGAGAAAGTAGGGGAGGGGCTGCATTGTGGCAACTTGTTCTTGTTGAGGGGATGGGAATGTGATCCAAGGTACAGTTGTTTTAATAATTAATGTAGACTTTAAAAAAATGTGTACGTTCTTTGAAGGCAGAGAACTTACTCTACTTACCCCTTTTGGCCCCTCACAGACAGGTGGGTTGGAGTAAGGGACCCAGGGCTGGGGAGGTCTTGAGATGGTTCCCACCTGTGCGTTGTAGCTGCATTGCTGGGGAAGCCTGGAGGAAGACAAAGCCTGGGTTTTCACAGTGTCTGGAGGCCCTTGCAGGGAGTCTGTGGTCATGGTGCTCTGGAGGAAACCCCAATTGCCTCCCACTAGCCTCCCAAGTGTCTGCTCCAGGGCTGGCTAAGGGGCTGGTGGGTGGCCCACCCTTCAGCTGTCTCTGCAAGGTGGGGTTTGCAGTCTGTCAAGCGTCTGGAGCTGCAGCTTTTCCATCTGGATGGACAGGAAGCAGGAGAAGAAGTTGCTTTGGTCACACGCACGATACCCTGAGGACTATGCTCCCATCCCCCACCACATGCAGACCCGGCCACCAGCGTGCCTTGGGAAGAGGGAGTGCAGGGGGACCACCCTTGTGTTATGCACCAGGGCCTGTCTCGGATTCCATCCCTCAAGGCACTTCCCATTCATAGCTCTTTCCTTTTCACATTTTCGACATTTATTTAGTTGTGTATGATGCTAAAGACTCTGCACATGTCAGAGCCTCATTTGATCCTTAGAATACACCTGCAAAGTACATGTGACAGAGAGGGCTAGTTATCCTCTCAAGGTGCATACCTCCCTTCCTTTAGTGGGGAGTCCTGCTGGGAAATAGTTGCTCATCCGGGACCACATTTTCCAGCTCCTCATGGTTAGTTCCAACACTAGGATTGAGTTCACTGAACTCTGATCCATGGATTGTGAGCAGAAGTGAGCTGTTCCACTGCAGAGCCTGCCCCAGGGGAAGTACTTCTGTGCTCCATCTTCATCTCTTTCTGCCCAGATGCATCAGGAAAAACCACTACCTTGACCTTGGAAGCTACAGATTTTAAATGGCAGAACAAGATCTGGAACACAGGAGTTTGAGTCCAGCCTAAGCAAAAGTCCGACCCTGTCTTCACTAAAAATAGAAAAATTAGTCAGGCCTTGTGGAAGGTGCCTGTAGTCCTAGCAACTCAGGAAACTGAGGCAGGAGGATCATCTGAGCTCAGGAGTTTGAGGTTGCTGTGAGCTCGGCTGATGCCAGGGTGACAGAATAACACTCACTCTATCTAAAAAAAAAAAATAAATAAAATTCAGAACATCTGTCACCCTGGGTCTTTGTATGCCTATATGAAAGAAAGATTGCTCATTGGGCGGCACCTGTGGCTCAGTGAGTAGGGCACCGACCCCATGTACCAAGGGTAGTGGGTTCAAACCTGGCCCCAGCCAAACTGCAACAAAAAATAGCTGGGCATTGTGGCAGGCACCTGTTGGGGAGGCTGAGGCAAGAGAATCGCCTAAGCCCAGGAGCTGGAGGTTGCTGTGAGCTGTGATGGCACAGCACTCTACCAAGGGCAATAAAGTGAGACTCTGTCTCTACAAAAAAAAAAAAAAAGAAAGAAAGAAAGAAGGATTGCTCATCTAGCATGTTCCCTGCCCAGTCCTGAGCAAGAAATGGACTTACATTCTATTGTTGCCAAGCCATTATACTTTTGGGGGTTTGTTTCTACTAGCAGTGAACTTACCCTAAGTGATCAATTAGTAATTTTCACTTTAAAAAGGAGGAAGCTGAGACTTAGAAAGAAAATGCATTGCTTAAGGTTACATATTCAGTAAACAGCTGAGTCAGGATGGAAGTGTTGACCTCGATGATTTCAAGGTCAAGTGTTATGTGAGTTTCCCCAGTTATGCTCCCTAGAACACTGTTTTCACCACTACCATGACAACATCCCCCAACTCTCACCCTTAAATAAGTTTGGGAGATGTCAACTTAAGGTCAACAGGTTTCTTTGCTGCACTGTTTTTCAGGATGTCACCATGGTAATGACCGCTGTGCATTACCATTTGGGATCTAGCAGGAAGGGTTTTCAAAATCTGTGAGACTACAGCAGTCTTTTCTCCACAGAGGGTTTTCTGAGACATGGAACTCATTTCGGTAGAGGTTAAACTCCAACATGCTGCTTGTTGTGGGCTGAACTGTGTAAAACCCCCCTCCTCTAGAGGAAAGGTACATTGAAATCCTAACCCCAAGACCTCAGGATGTGACCTTATTTGGAAATAGGGTCTTTGCAGATTCAACAAAGTCAGGTATTTAGGAGGGGCCCAGATTCAATATGCTGGTGTCCTTATGAAGGAAGAAGTTTGGGTTCAGAGATTGGCACAGAAAGCAGAGGGTGTGAAAACACGCAGTGAGAATACCCTGTGAACACAGAGGATTGGAGGGACACGTCTACAAGACAAGGAATGCCACAGATGGCCAGCAAGCATCAGAAAGGAGGAGAGGCCAGGAAGATTTCTCCTCGAGCCCTCAGAGGGAGCCTGGCTCTACCAACGCCTTGATTTTGGTCTTATGGCTTCCTAAACGGTAAGAGAGTGAATTTCTTTTTGTGTAAGCCACCCAGTTTGTGGTTTTGGCAGCCCTGGAAAGTGAATATACTACCTCTGGCTCCTTTCAAGACCAAAGTTTCTTGGCAACATTATCTTACTGATAGTTCATCCCAGTGACAAACTGGAGCGACTTCAGTTGACTGAAAGCTAAAGGGATGAAGAGCTGGGAGGACCTAGAGGCAGCACCATAGAGCAGCTGGGGCTTCAGCTTTGCTGCTGGGCTGCCGGTTTGGCTACTGCCCAGGCCACACCCCCCCCCCCATCTTCTTACAGGGCTGCCTTTGGGGGGGTGGAGGGTGAGGAGTAATAAGCCAACACTCACTTCCTAGGCTAATGGGGGTGGGGGTGGGGGGAATAAGCACATTAACATACCTACAAAGCGTCATCTAGTACCTGGCAGATAGCTAGTACCCGTTCCTCTGAAATTGCACAAGCAAGATTGCACAGTAACTTCTAGGGCAGACAGATCTGCATTTGAATCCAAACTGCTATTCACCAATAGTGTTGCTGTGGACGTGGCTTAGTTTTTCAAAGTCTGAATTTCCCCTTCTTTACCGTAGAAAAAGTAATGCCCATTGTTCCAAAACAAGGTAAAATCGTGACTTTGAAATTGATAAAAAATGAACACGTATCATCATTATTAATGAGTGAACCAAGGAACTATGACAACTGGAATTAAGGAGAATCCAAAGAACAGATGTGTTTATAGATCAATCATACTGATTTTCAAATGGACAGAGTGAACTAACTGGTCTTTGCACAGTGTAGGAGGGTGGCCAGAGCCCATTTGCATGTCCACAATCAAGGGTCACTGTGTGTAGTTTGCTCCCTAAAAGTTACAGAGCTGTAAAAATGGCTCAAAGGCTAGAATCAGATAACCCAGAAGGTGTGCTCTAAATAACAGAGTTTTCTCTTGGAGAAACCCTGTAACTTTTTTTGTTTATTTCATATTTCTTGATAGTCTCTCCCATATTTATAGACATGGGACTGGAAAAAAGATGCATACATGAAAAAAAGCAAGTTGTGAATAAAGTGTAATTCTATTTTCATAAAAATAAACAAGCTATGTGTGTGTATACACAATGTTGATTAAAGATACACCAACCTCAGGAAGAACGTATGAGTGGTGTAATCAGACCAAACTTTCTGTGTTGTTTGAATAAAAACAAATACCTACTTCACAGTATATTGTGAATAAAGAGATCTGAATGAGAAAAAAAGTCCATCGTGGTTTGTGTACTGCATGTCATTCAATAAATCACAAGTTTTAGGTTGTTATGAATTTACATTCAAAGACCCTGGGGCGGAGGGGCTGTCCTTGGGAAGGAAAACACTCATAAGAACAATCCTATTACAGACCAAGGGCTTCTCCCTTTCATAGAAGCTGGTTTTGAAATCCTAGACTTGCATTTTGGGCTCCCTGGAGCTTTGAGGACCCCTCCTTCCTGAGCTACAGCCTTGGGGTGGCTCCTGTCTGGTTTATTTCCTCAGCCCCACCCACAGCTCAATGCTCAGCCCTGCCCAGTGCTTAGCTAAGACAAGCTCCTGGACCACAGGAGGGAGGCCTGCCTGGGGCTGAACCATGAATAGAAGGGCTACCTCTGCCCAGACTGGGACCAAGGGACACCTATAAGTGAAAAAATGTCCACACTAGTCTGGTTGTCTTCCCCCATCCAAGGTGCAGTAAAGAGAGTTTTGTTCATGCAACGCTGAGGATCTAATGTTAATCTCAGACTCATCCCCTAGAGGTGGCCTAAGTGTATTGGAGAGGACTTGGGATGGGGTCAGAAGACCGCTGGTGCAAGTTTGGTCACTAACTGCTTTTTCATGGGCTATGTTTCAGCTTCCTCATCTGCCCAATGAGAATAGGAATAATGTTTACCTCCAAGGGTTATTGTGAAGCTCAAATGAGGCTGAGCTGTCGGGGTCCATGGAGATTCAATTTTGGTTGATGCAATGAAGTACTTGAGGATGCTTCATATGCTATATGACCAATAGCAAATGTTATGTCACTCTTAACCCCATGCAAGGCCCTACTGTCTGTGTTTTACATATATTTAGTCCTTTGATATCACACCACCCTATGGGGGATGCACTATTATCCAATCCCTATTTTGCAGATGAGAAAATAGAAGCAAGGAGAGGTAAGTAACTTCCCCCAAACCTGTCCTACTTGGACAGATTCCATTCTCAGGCACTCGTCTCTTCACCAAACACACACATTCCACTGGGTTTTCTTTCCTTTTCTTGTCCTTTTTATTGTAGAATATTTCAACATGTAAAAGTAAAAAGAATATCATGATGAATATCCATGGATTCCCATTACCTAGCTTTATACATTCATTGCTATAAATTACCCTCTAAGCACTGCTTTTGTTGCATCGCACAAATTTTGGTATATAATTCAGAATATTTTAAAATTTCTTCTGAGATTTCTTATTTGACCCATGTGTTGTTTAGAAGTAGATTGTTTAATCTCTAAGTATTTTGGGATTTTCTAGCTATCTTTCTGTTATTGATTTCTGATTTAATTCTATCATGGTCTGATAGTGCACACTGTGTCCTTTAAATTTGTTAAGGTGTGTTTTGTGTCTCAGAATGTGGTCTATCTTGATGAATGTCCCACGTGACCTTCAGAAGAATATCTGCCATTAGATGAAGTAGTCTATAGATGTCCATTGAGTTCGACTATATCCTTAATGATTTTCCATTCACTACATCTGTCCATTTTTGGTAAAGGGCTGTTGAAGTCTCTAACCAAAATAGTGAATTCATCTATTTCTCTTTGCAGTTCTATCCGTTTTTGAGTCACCTATTTTGATGCTCTGTTAGGAGCATATCCATTAAGGACTGTTATTTCTTCTTGGGGAATTAACTCATTTATTAGAATGTAACGTTCCTCTTTATCTCTGATAACTTTCCTTCCTCTGAAGTCTGCATTGTCCAAAATTAATATTGCTATTCATCCTTTCTTCTAATTAGCATGTTTTATCTGTTTTCATACTTTTCCTTTAAATCTATATGTATCTTTATGTTTCAGGTTTGTTTCTTGAAGACAACATGTAGTAGTGAGGTCTCATTTTTTTCAATTTACTTTGACAATCTCTGTCTCTTAATAGATGCATTAAGACCATGGATATTCAGAGTGATTATTGATACAGTTGGATTAATATCACCATATTTGCTATGGTTTTCTACTAGCTGCTCTTGTTCTTTGTTCCCGTTTTTATCTTCTCTTTTTTGCTTTTTGTGGTTTTAATTGAGCATTGTATGATTCCAGTTTCTCTTTCATGAATGTCCAATTTGTGGTTCACAGGTCACATGCAGATTATGTAAGGACTTTTTTGCTAATCTGTGATGTCTGACAATCACAAAAATTACGCATGGATTTTTTTTTTGTCTTTGTTCATCAGGTATCCACATATTTAATTTATAGTCCAAGGCCATACTTCTTTATCCAATGTGATGCAGAGAAGCCAAAAGTAGGACACCCTCTAACCATATCAGCTTTTTTTTTTTTTCTTAACTTTTTGAAAGTTGGTCTAGAGTTTGCAATATATATTTATAATTAATCCAAGTGCACTTTCAAGTAACACTACACCACTTCATGGGGCAGTTCAAGCATCTTAAAATAACAAAATAATTTTAATTCTTCCCTTCCATCTCCTGTTTCATTGCTGCCATTCATTTTATTTATATATAAGCATACATAGTTGAATACATTTTTGCTATTATTGTTTTGAATAGATTGCTTCTGTCAAATCAATTAATAACCAGAAAAATAAAAAATTTTATTTCACTTCCACTTATTCCTACTTATTCCTGCTTCAAGTCTCTTCCTTTCTTTATGTAGATGCAAGTTTCTGATCTATATAATTTTTCTTCTCTCTAAAGAATTACTTTTCACATTCTTGTGAGGCAGACCTATTGGGGAAAAAAATTCTCAATCTTTGTCTGAGGTCTTTATTTCTCC